>SAUE01000205.1:22525-55499 GCA_009724625.1 Deladenus siricidicola
CCCTTACTTTTTTTTGGGATGGAGATTTTTGGGATGGGAGTTTCACAGTCAAGGTAATAATCCAACTTAGGATTTTTAAGGCCCAAATGCACTTGTTAGCAGCAATATTTAGCCCATTATGAGTACACCAAAAGTCAAAATAATTAATAAAGTCTTGAAGCGTACTACGGTAATCCGGATCTCTTTCAGGATCAAATTCGATATATGCCTTAGAGTCATCAGCAAAAAATTTCACGGTGACACGAGGGAAAGATTTATTTGCGAGAATGTCGTGCATATAGAAATTGAATAAAAGAGGCCCCAGGACTTACCCTTGAGGTACACCGCTTAAAATTTTTCTTATATCGGAATAACTATCATCAATGTTGACCATGAAAGAGTTTTCCGCTAAGAAATATTTGATCCAACATAGTAATTGGCCCTGAACGCCTGAATGATAGAGTTTATCGATCAGACGTTCGTGGCTGATTGAATTAAAGGCTTTTGCAATGTCAAAATAGATTATACATATCAACACAATTTTTACGATCAACAGAAAAAGATCAGTCGTCTACAGCTTCAAGCATTTGCGTAGTGACCCCTTTAGCAGAGCGAAAGGTTACTGTAGTTTTGTTGTACAATACACGGATGCTGTCGTGTTCCGACAATTATTTTCTCCTCATTTTTAAAGTTTTTCGTTTTTGGTTTCTGGGGATATTTCCCAATGTTGAATCTAGCCATATTTTTGTATCTAGCCTTACACATATTTACATGTATGTACAATTAATATAAAATTAAAATATTTTTAACCTGTTTTAACAGGATTGATTGGCAATGACAAACTAATTTGAATTTATATATTTTATTAAGTTGAATATTAATTTGATAATCTAACTTTTTCATCGATTTGAACTTACTAACTTTCAATATGTACCAATGTTTTTGCTTTTTCGTATTCTAAAACATTATCTAAACATTGCATTACAAACATTAGAAAACCAGCCATTGTAAAAATTGAATTTTTCAAACAATTTGTTCTCTCAAATTGGATTAATTCAGACTTTGCTGAGCGCGAAGGAGCTCTACAAACTCAGCTCCTACAAGTTCATCATCGGCATCGGCGCCGGCAGCATCGTTCAGCTCTCCGTGCAATTCGTCGCCGGTGTTCTCACCATTATGCGCACCAACGGCGGAGCCGTCTTCAACCGAGTTCATATTTTACGAGTAGCAGCTCTTAATTCATTGCAAATTTCAAAAAAAAAAATTGAATGTGGGCAATTCTTAAATAATGCAAAACTATTTTTGGTTCTCTGTCGCACCCCAAAAAATAGTGTTAACGATTTTTTTAGGTCATGTCGCGTTATTTATTTATCGTTGTTTTGTTAAAAAAACAAAAAAAATCTGTGAAAAACATTAATAAATTCGAATTCCCCGTGCCAAAAACCTATCAAAACATTTTTTGGGCTCCCCGATAACACACCAGAAGCCTATTTTAGTTGTGAATTATACAAAAGAATTTTAGCTGATATCCGCGTGTATTTTCGCCGTCTACATCTTCTACATTCTTTTGACTTTGGTATTGGCGTCAAATCGCTTGACAATTGTCATTTCGCCGTTCACGGAGCGTTGGCTGTTTGGCAAAATCGGTGTACGGGTCAGTAATTTATTTTATTTTTGCAAAACTTCAAAAATCCAATTCTCAATATTCGGTTACCGTCGTGGTTCTGATTAGTGCTGGGCGTAATTACGAAAAATTATTTTCTTAATTCGTAATTTGAAATAATTTTCGTAATTCGTAATTACGGGCTTAAAAACCCAGTAATTACGTAATTCTTAATTTCGTAGTTTGAAAAAATTTAACAAAAAAAAATCAAATTTTAAGTATACTTTTGAAAATGCGCAAAAATACTTTTAAAAAAATGAAAAAGGCCTTGTTAGAGAAAAATTTGAAAACAATTCTGGAGGATTTTATAATGAAATTTTTTCAGAAAAAGTCGAAAATACCGTAAACACCAAAAACCGTAATTACGAGCATTGTTTCGGAATTCGTAATCAGGGGCTCAAAAGCACGTCATTTCATAATTCGTAATCCGTAATTACGCCCAGCCCTGGTTCTGATATTATGAAATTTTAAATTGTTTAAAAACAAAACATTTCGATTACTTTGTTTTCAGTTTTTAGGAATGTAACTAATTTTATTTAACCAAATTTGATAAATTTTCTCAAACTTCCACATAAATAAGCAAAACATTGTCACAAGAATTAAAATAAAAAACTTTTCTGCTAACAGGAAGTTGTATTATGTATATTATGTGTGAAGAATCCCACGCCCTTAACATTTAATTTATTTGCATATATGTATGTAGGTATGGCTTACGGTGTGTACTGTGGTCACAATTGTATACTTTGCATTTCTGATGTCGCCAATTATGGGCGTTTTCTACGATTGGCATATACTGTCGTTCGATTGTCTGCTTTCTCTGCCCAGCTCAAACAGTCTCGTCTACTATAAATCACTGATTGAGCGCTCGGGATCCTATGCGATTACGGTCATTTATCTGCTCATTTTTCTGATCATCAAGTTTCAAGTACGGTAACCTTAATGGATTGTCTAGGCTGTGGTTTAGAGTGCCAGCGAATTGGTCCTAAATATGTATGTAATTTGCAGAGAAAAAGAGTAAATTTGGAGGGCCGAAACCGCCGTGGTACGGTAGACAGCAAAATTCTCATTCAATCGTTCGCAATCGCCGCCGATTGCCTCATTCTCAACGTATTCTGGTTTTATTGTGAGGTGATTTTTAAGCAAACATTTTTTTAATTAATAATTACATTTTTCTAAATTTTTTATATTTAAAAATTTTTGAAAATTATTATTTTTTAATTTGGAAAAAAATTGAAAATTGTTGAAATACATACAGTATAGAAATATGTGTGTTTGTAGAAGGTTTGTTTGTTTTATATTTATTATAAGTTTTATAGGAAATGTTTTGTTTATTTTATAAATAATTCAGTTCAAAGTTTTTCAGGATTATTTGCCATTGATATTTTCGAACGAAATCGACGGGCTTGTGTTTTTGAACTTTTTGTGGATTTTCAGCTGTGCCGTGAATCCAATTGTTTATTTTCTGCTAAACAGGTTCGTCACCGTACGTACACATAGCAATAATATTTGTATGTAGCATTTTATATGACCGTATTTTAGCAGTGTTCGGAAAAAAATAATGGAAAAGAGCATATCTGCACCAAATAATCGCCAAAAGTCGAAATTGTTTAGCTCACACGTGATTACGGTAGTTGCGCCATTGCCAGACAAATTTGTGTCCTACATATATCGGATAAAAGTAGATTTTTTGAAAAATTTAATAAATTTTAATAATAATAATACCGTGGTAATAATAATAATATGTTTTTTAATTACCTTTTTGACATTTGAGGTTTTGATGACTGGTCTAATTAATTTTCACTGTAGCGGGACTCTCACGTTATGTAAATAGTTCAACTCGTTGTTTCTTTACCATAAATATATCGGCTAAGGGAATGTACCTTAGCTAGTCTTTTGACCCGAGCTCAATACCAAACATTAAGCTTTCCAACATGTTACAATCAATAATACGCACTGACGTGCGTATTGCACCCAATACACCAGGGGTGCTAACATTTACGATTTACGTATTTACGGCTTTTTTGGCCCAAAATTTACGATTTACGAAAAATCGACCAATTTTCGTAAATTTTCGTAAATTTTTCAAAAAAAAATCTTTATCAAATTTTTCTTCACGTCATTTTTCAAATCAATTTAAAATTTTTTTTATCTTAATTTGCATTTAAATTGAGGCAAAAAACGTCGATAGTGGTGAAAAAAACTCAAAAACGGTCATCTAAAAGTGCAAAATGAGCTACAGAAATCAGAACTTTCTTTTTAGAAAAATTAGAAAAAAAACTTGAAAAAAAGCAAATTTCGATCAAAAATTTAAAATTTTTTATTTTCGATTTACGATTTACGACATTTACGGCTTTTTGGCAAAAATTTACGATTTACGAAATTTCGAGGTCCGGAAAATTTACGGTTTACGATTTACGAAATTGAAAATTTATTTTCGTAGCACCCCTGTAATACACCCAAACACAACTGACACACAAAAGCCTAAGGCAGTTCATTAACTTCATTCTATGAAGAAAGAAGAGACAAATAAGCATGTTAACAAACCCAGCTAGACAACTCGTCGCACATGCATCGACTTGTCCTTGGCTATATGTAGACACATATTTATTGTATAATAGTGGGGAAGAGCGGAGCCAGTGGGGAACTTTTTTTTCTTCCTCATTTCTTTCTTCCTGACGCCAGCTGGGAGTCGTAGAGTCCCCACTGGCTCCGTTCTTCCCCACTATTACATACGTATATAGACAATAAATATGGTTAAGAAATTCAACTAACGGGAGAGTCCCGTCACATTACTACAAATTCAGTCAATATCCATCTGTTCTTTTAGATGTGGATCTTTCAATAAAGTGCTTTTTTAATTAATGCTTTTTGCATGAAAAAAATTAATGCTTTTTGCATGATTATTCATAAAAATTAATGTTCAAAATTCTGCAAAAAATTAATTAAAATTTGTTGATGTTTACCACCAATTTTTTTATGTACAATTTTAATTAAAAATAAATTTTTGTGCAAAAAATTGTAGAAATATTTGTTAGCCAAAAAAAAATTGGAGGGGAAAATGTTTTTCAGACAATCTAATACAAAATCTAATTAAATACAAAACTTTCGAAAAACATCTGCAGCTGAAGCTTGAATGAATTTTTGTGATAGTTTCTTTTTTCAATTTCGAATTTTTTCCAAAAACTTTAAAAAACAATTAAAATAGTCAGAAAAGTGAAGTAATTACGAATTTATTATTTTAATTTTTATTATTATTAATTCACCTGTTTTTCAGCTGTTTTGTGTTTTCAGCCACCAACAGCGGACGACACGACTCCGAACGATGTTTTGGAGCGACGAAATAAATATTAGCTAACTTTTGATGATTTTCTGATAATTCTATTAAAAGTATTTAAATATTTTTATTGTTTGATTTATTTTGAATTTCTTGTCATACTGTACTAATGTGATAGACGGTGCATAGAGCGTGGACAGTGATAGGCACTGTATACTTTGTATGTATGTATGTATGGCAAATTTTCCGTTTCCATTTTCCATTTTCCGATTTTCCGCTTTTTTGGCCTAAAATTTTCCATTTTCCATTTTACGAAAATCGACCATTTTCCGGAAAATTTCACATAAATGGAGCATCACATAAGTGAGAGTTGGTCTTAAAAGTTTAGTGTTCGGAATCAAAAAATATATTTGAAAAAAATCTGTATTTTCCGTTTCCATTTTCCGATTTTCCGCTTTTTTGGCCTAAAATTTTCCGTTTTCCACCCGCGGAAAATAAAAGTTTCCCTTACGTAAATGAAATTTTATTTTCCTGCCACCCCTGGTATGTATTTATATCCTGCACAGCATTTCATTTCTACATTCATTTTTCACACATTGATTCTGGCATAAAAACTTGGAAAATATGAAGATTATCAATAAAATTAAATTGCCGCAAATTTTTTTTTGTACTTGCATTATTGTCATACGGCGGTGAGAAAATTTTCGATTTTCGAAATCTCAATTTCGTTTTCGACTCACCCCTGCTGCGCATACATATCAGGGGTGGGCCGCAAATACATAAATTTCATTTGCGAAAACCGCAAATCGCAAACAAATTTTTATTTTTGCAAATCGCAAATTATTGTCCAAGCAAAGCCGCAAAACCGCAAATCGCAAACCGCAAATTTTACCACTCCTGATACATATTGCTTATCGACATTAACTTTTCCTTTTTTATTTGTAAACATAAACATAATACATATGTATAAAATAAAATAATTTTTTTGCAAATATAATAAATCGATCAATGGCTGGCAGAAATGTTACGTTAATTTCTCTGGACATTTTCCCACTAAATTCGCGTCAAATTTTTGACGCCAACAATGACATTGTCTTTCTGCTCTCCCTGCTAATGAATACGGTACTAGCGGCGGTTTTGCTGACAGAAACGAACAAAATCCTCAGAGAATACACATGGGTCCTTCTGCAAAACTGTCTGTGCGACTTGCTCTTTACCGTATCCTCCTTCACCTCCAAAACGGTAATTCGCGTGCTTTGGACGTGTGATGACGAATTGATTGGTTAAATATCGCAGCTAAAATTCAGAAAGGCGAATACTACGGTGGCCGCATTATACTGCTTAGCGATGGTTTTTACCGTAACCGCTCGTTTGGATGGCATATTTTCGCTGGCGCTTGCTACAGTTTCGCGTTACTGTTGTCGGTGTTCGTGATTCCAATCGTTTTCTACTTTCGCCACAGCCTTTTGGTCAGGTGGGGGGATTAATTTTGTTTTCGGGGAGGCCAAAATTCAGTACAAGGTGGCCCAATTTCGTAACTTCTTCTACAAATTTTTGTTTGCTTATAACTTTTGTATTTCCAATACTTTGGGCTTTTGTTTGATACCAAATATAACAGTAACATTTTATAAGCAATAACAGAAAAATTCCCAAAATTTAATTCTTTTCCGTCAAGTTCAATACAACTCTCATAAGAGTCGATTGAGCGGTCGACCATTAAGTACGGACGGCATTTCATCGAAGGCGGGCGGAATTCTTTGCTGGAGATCGCCGAGATCGGCCGGGGTTGAGTGCGGTAGATCCGGTCCAACAGTAAGAAGTCGCCTCGCGTCAAACGTCATATGATAATGAGGCGACGCTAATTATCATATCAGCAAATCCATCCAAAATTAATTCTGAACACTTGGCAATAACCAAAAAAAACATATTTTAGGGGAAAGAAAGCGGGCGAACCATACATATAAAGCTTTTTCCAAATAAAGCCTTTGCTGAACTCTATACTGAAAACACGTGTGACTTTTTCAACGATTACTGCACGTGTATTTGCTATTATATAATAGATTAAAGAATGAAATAAAATTGCGAAATAAAAAATGTTAAAAGCAAACAGAGAAATTAGGCCACCCTATGCATATATTTTATTTGGAAAATAAATAAAATATTTGTTTATTTGAATAAATATTTTAAAAAAGACGGAGAAAATTGCAAAAAAAAAACAAAAAAAAATTTATTTTAAAATTAATTAAAAATTAATAAACAAAAATTAAAAATTAATATGTACATATGTATAAAAAAGCTGATAAATAGGAAAGAAAATATTTAAATAAAAAGAATTAATTGAAGTTTTGGAAAATAATTTCAGGAAAGTTCGCCTTGCGAGGACAAAAATATTGAAATATTTTGTGTGTCTTTTGCTTTGGGTGGCATTTCTGACGTTTTTGGCCGTCTTTCCCATGGTGATTTTCGGCTCGCGCGAGCGCAAATGCCGCGAATTTCTTGCGCACCGGCTTTGGACGCACGGCGGCGCGCCAGTCAAAAACTGCCTCGTCACGCAATTGGTAAATAATGCCAATTTCCACCTAAACAATGAACATAATTTTATAATTCTAGAGCAATCCATTGCTGATGATCTACTATGTGGCCGTGACGGTCACACAGCTAGCCAGCTACAGTATCATGATCTATTGTACGCGAAGCGTAATCGTGGAATTGCGCCAAATGAGACATTTGCTGAACGAAAAAACTGCAAATTTGCAGCGGCAAATGAACACACTTCTTATTGTACAGGTGCAGGTGTACAGTATGCCAAAAAATTCATATATGTACATAAAAATGATATTTTAGCTGTTGACGCCGACCATTTGCGCCGCTCTGCCGGCTACGGTAGCCACTGTGCTTTGCCTTTTTCGGCTCACCGTACCCGGCATGTGTATGCTGATACTGTTTGTGTGCGAGTGGATTCCGCTCGTCAACCCATGCATTACGATATTGCTGGTGTCGAACTACCGTAGACGATTTCGAAATATTATTTGTCTACCGTATGGCCTGCTTTGCTTTATGATGTCGACAAGGCGCGTTACGGCAAGCTCTACAGCGTTCACGTCCGAAATCACGTGACACGTCGAGATTCATTGCTATGTAAATTTTGAGTTTAATTCACACCGAAACTACTATTTTAGCTGGAAACTCGGAAAGTTATCGGCCTTGCTAATTTCCACAAACATTGCCATCTCGTTTTTCAATATGATCAATTTCAATCTGAACACGCTTAAAATTTCGCAACATATGTATTGATAAATTCTTAAAAACTTTTTAGAAGTAAATACTAATTTTTTAGAACTTACATACAGGGTGCTACGAAAATGAATTTTCAATCTCGTAAATCGTAAATGTTAGCATCCCTGATACATATATATGGGAAAACATACATACATACATACATACATACATACATATACACACACATACATACTTCATTTGTTTGATTTTATCAAAGAANGTTCCTCTATCTTCAAGAGCAAAAAATGCGCATAAAATGTAAGTAAAAAAATAAATAAAAAATTTTCCGAATTGGAACTGCATTGTTGTGTGTATTATTCAAAGATCAAAAATTGGTAATCAAACTTAATTAATCGTCCAAAAACGCATCAAAAAACCTTTGTTTCGGAAGTTTTTGATTAACTTTTGAGTTTTTTGCTTGAAAATCAAAAGAGATTTGATTAAAATTCGAATTTGATTTGCACACTTTTTATAGGCGATTTTGTCTGCGATTTATCATTGTTCAATTCGCTCCAACATGACCCAATTCGTAAATTTGAGCCAACCCGCACATTGACCCAACCCGCAAATTGATGTGGGTGGCCCAAGTGGAAATATTCACGAATAAGATAAATAAAACAATTTAAATTATTAAATTGTTTTATTTTGATTAACTTTTTTATTGCTTTTAAAAATAAATTATCATTTAATTTAATTTATTTTTTTTAGAAATTCTCTTACAAATTTATGGAAAATATGGACTGCTACCATATCGACTACGATAGCCTGGTCGCTGGCGAAAAAGACAAGAACATCGCTTGGATGAATTGGCTTGACGAGCAAGCAACGCTCTCGCATCACTCGCTTCAGCCTGAAAATGCGGCCGCGACGCGCCTAACCTCCGCCGCGCCGGTATTATGCGCCACGAAATCGACCGCGTCGACGACGACCGCGCCCTCCTCGTCGTCGGCGTCGAACGCGTCGTGGGACACGAGTCAGAGCGCGGGCTCTTATTTTTTGGGGCGTCAACAATTGCCGCCTTCGCCGCTCGACGCGTTCCAGCAAATGAATTGCGACTTCCAGAGCGCTGAAATCACAGCCGATGAGGAATTTCAGGCATGCGAGAATCGTGCAAACAACTTTCGCGCTACCGTAGACCTATTGTGGGCACAACGGTGGGCGGAGCTTCGACGCCATCGCGCCGAAAACCTCTCGGTAAATTTTTTGCGGATTTTATACAGTAATTTTAAAATCTTAAATTAATTTTATACAGTAATTTTAAAATACAGTAATTTTAAAGTAATTTTAGAATTTTATACAGTAATTTTAAAATCTTAAAGTAATTTTATACATTAATTTTAAAATACAGTAATTTTAATGTAATTTTAGAATTTTATACAGTAATTTTAAAATCTTAGATTAATTTTATACAGTAATTTTGAACTGAGTCAAAAAATGTTTTTACTATAAAAAGAAATGTTCTATTTATGTAATAACAAATATTTCTTTAAATAGTAATTCATATACATATGTATGAAATTAAAATAAATATTTTAGTTGACACATTTGCCTCACCTCTATCGTGCGCCGATCAAGGACGTCTACGACGTACAGTACCAGCGGCGGTTGGGCACAGGCCAATTCGGCGAGGTTTTCGCCGGCATCCACCACCAATCGCGCCGACGCGTCGCCATCAAAGTAACGTGTTTGGATCATTTAATGTTATTACACAAACCTCGGAAAAAATTAAGCTCAAACATCTGAGGTTTTGAGTGCCTAAAATAATTATTCGCACATTTTCATTCGATAAATATTCAAAATTTCTGCACAGTTGACCCACATATTTCGTTACAGGAAATCAAAAAGACGCGCTTCACCAACCGCTCGACGTCGTGCATGGCGAAAGTGCTGCGCCAAGAGTTTGCGATACTCGCCGCCACGCGCCACCCATGCATAATTGGCGCGGAGGGCCTCTTCGAGTCGACCGCCCACTATTCCATCGTCTTGGAGCGAATGGACTACGATCTCATCACTATGCTCGACAAAGTACCGTATTCATTTTACTCATAACAAGCAATATGTGTTTAGATCTTTCCTTATATGTACGTATGTACATTTCATAACATATACATATTTGTACCCTTATACATACATAATATAATATGTTTTTAATCCTTATACATACATATCATAATAGGTATTTAGTGCCTTATATATAGACATTATATTATAATATAATATGTATTTAGACCCTTACACATACATATTATATTATAATATGTATTTAGACAATTATACATATCACAGTACGTATTTAGACCCTTATACATATCGCAGTATGTATTTAGACACTTATACATATATATTTAGAACTTTTGCTTCTTTTTCTTTTTTTAATATTTGAAAAACGTAAAGCAAAAAGAGAATTTTGCAGGAGAAAAAAGTTCCTTTGGTGACGATGAAGCTGGTGTTGGCGCAGATCGTCCACGCGGTCGTCTATTTGCACCAGCGAGAAGTGGTACACGGAGATTTGAAGCCGGAAAACATTCTCGTCGCCGGATATAACACTGGTACGCCACACGCCAAGCTGTGCGACTTCGGCTATGCGCGCTTCGTCAGCGAGCGCCAGCCGCGCTTTAGCGCCGCCGCCGGCACCCCCGAGTCACTGACGCCGGAACAGTTTTTGCCCACGCGTTACCGAATTTGGTTCTTTTGGCTTTTTTACAATGGAAATTCTTTCAATTTTCGGGCACGCTGGGCTGTTTTGGTTAATTATTCGTGTAAACCACTTTGGAGAAACCTTTTTTCNTTGCCAAATTTGTAATTTAAAAACGGCTATTGTCCCGTAAAACGGTCCCAGAGAGATTGCTTCATTTTTGAACTGCTCGATACACCCAAATTCTCATATCCAAATTGAATGTGAACTAATTTAGGCTATAGCTCGTCGGCGGACATGTGGTCGTTAGGCGTCACGCTCTACGTCTCCATCAGCGACTATTTCCCGTTCAGCGGCAAGAGCAAAAATTTGAGCGCGCTCGCCGCCGAGCTCAAGCCCGCGCGCCTCTTCAGCGCGGACGTCGACGGGCGCCTGGACGTCGACGCGAAAAGCCTCATCATCTGCCTTATCCGCATTGAGGTTTGTTTATCCAAAAATTCTGAACATTAAAAAAAATTAAATTTCTAAAATTACGTTGTTACATTGTACCATACAAAAGTGCATATGTATACAGTAAAAAACAAATATGGTCGGAATTTTTTTTATGGTCGAAATTTGAACAAAAATGTTCTAAGCAAAATGATTGGCATTTTGTTTTGAATGAATTTCGGAAATTTATTTTGCAAATTTAAATAAATTTGCAGACAATTTTTGCAAATAAATCCAAAAAAGTCGCAAATTGTCAACTAAAAGTTCAAAAAACAAAACGCCAAAAGTCGTGCAAAACGCCAAAATCGTGCAAAGAGCTGTAAATAAAAATTCCGATTAAAATAGAGAAATTAAAGGAAACAAATTTTAACATAAAATCAGCCAAAATCTTTTCGCATTCCGGCTTACTATCGCGACTTACACAAAAATTACTTTTTTCAGCCGGTGGAACGGCTGCGCGCGACGGAAGTGGTGGATCACCCCTGGTTCCGCGACGACGAAAGCCTCTACGTCAGCGCGCGCAGTTTGGAGGCGCGCCTCGGCGCCGGCCGCTTTCTCACCTCCACCGCCGACGACTATCGCTTCTCGCGCATTTGTCGCGTTATCGACAGCCAATAATTGATTATTTTTTTGTACATTTTTAGTCCAAATTCATGTGTCACATTTTTACTACAATATTTTGAGGTATTTACGAATAAAATTACTTTTTTAAATTCCAATTGAGAAATTATTCAACACAAAAATATTTTCATTCAAAAAATGGTTTAGATTTGTAATACATTACATTATATTTTAATTTAAATAAATTAATTAAAAAAGTCGCGAAGAAAAATAATAAAAATAAAATAAATTTATTCGAATTTGTGGAAAGAGCAGCCACACATTTTCGCGTAAACATTTAACCACAGCTATGGTTTTAGCCGGAATTGACTGTAAATTCATTTCACAACATATTTCCATTCCAAAAAAGCCAGAAAGCAAAAAAACTCAAATTTATTATTAGCAGCGATGTAATAGTTAATTATTTAATAGCCAACGCCTTAACTGTTTTTAATTGCAGCGAAGGAAAGAAGCAGCAACAGCTGTGAAACAGCAGATTCGATCTCACTTTCCTGGCAACAGCCAAAACAAGTTTGACAGAAATTTTTTGTTTCACAGCCTTTTTTCGATTTTTCTTTGAATAAAATGGAAAATTAAATAACAATTTACTACATACCAGGGGTGCTACGAAAATAATTTTTCAATTTCGTAAATCGTAAATCGAAAATTTTCAAATTTCGATTGAAAATTTGCATTTTTTTCAAATTTTTTCCTAATTTTTCTTCAAGAAAGTTCTGTTCATTTTGCTTTTTTGCTTTTTTTATTTTCATCTGACCGTTTTTGAATTTGTCAACTTTCTTTTTCCACTAATATCGACATTTTTCGCGCCAATTCGAACGCATATTGAGTTTTAAAAAATTTAAATTTTCTTGGAAAATGTTGAAAAATTTACGAAAATTTACGAAAATCGGCCGATTTTTCGTAAATTTTTCAAAAAAAATCTTTTTATCAAATTTTTCTATTGAAAAATTTTTAGCTCAATGTACATTTAAATTGCGGCAAAAAACGCTTTAGTGGAAAAACTCACATAGGGTCAACTAAAAGTGAAAAAGTAGCTAAAGAAAACCGAAGTAAAAAAAGAAATTTCTGTTTTAAGTAGGATAAAGCTCGAAAAAAAAATATATACGTATATTTGTATATGTAGTGACTGGATAGAGAATGAGAGGCAATACTATCATTTATCGCATGGCAAAAGTGGATGGTGGCGAGCTGGAATCGAACCAGCGTCTTCCATCACCGACTAACAGACGCGATAACCCCTACACTATCACATCGCCATAGCGAAGAAATGATCAGCATTGCTTATATGCTGATTCAGTGCACATACACTACATATATATTAAAATCGAAAATTTTTAAACCCCTGGTGTGTATGTGTATTTTTGTTTGTGTATGTGTGTATATACATAGGTGAAATGCTTTTTTCTCTTCCAAATCGAATGGTTTTTTAACTTTTTATACACCTGAAATATATGAATAATAATACATCAAAAATAAAGAGCATTCCAAAAACATACACTGCTCCACATAATTATAGACCCCCCCCCCNATTTTTCGCATATTGAGTTTTAAAAAATTTAAATTTTCTTGGAAAATGTTGAAAAATTTACGAAAATTTACGAAAACCGGCCGCCAAAATCGCCAAAATCGTAAATTTTGGGCCAAAAAGCCGTAAATACGTAAATCGTAAATCGTAAATGTTAGCACCCACATATAATGTCTATCTGGAAAACAATTCCGAGACAAAAATTCTAAATTATTGTGGAATTGTGTTCGTTTTTGTATTTGACATTAAAATAAGAAAGGATTTAAAAAATTAATAAAATGGTCGGTTGCCTGTTGACGCCAACCTCTGACGACACGTACTCGAGTGCGGTGAGCACGGCCATGATTTTGGCGCTTCTACAACAATTGCTGCCATCAGCATTGCCGTAATCAAGCTTCGCTGAAGCTGAAGAGCTTTCGACGAAGAAAGCGCCATTTTTGTTGAATTGTCATTCAAGACAATATTATTACGCTCAATAATAGAGACTTGACTCCTCCCTACCTACATACATATGTACGTGCTACTTCAATTTTGGAGACGGAATCTGCCTCGGCCGAGATGATCCTCTATTTTTTGTAATTTACGAAATTTTAATTTACATAAAATAACTTTTATTTCTTTTTTGAAGTCATTCCATTACAATCAAAACGGTTTTTTATACGTATTTCTTAGAAAAAATGAAATATTTATGTGGAAATGAAAAATTCAAATTGAAATCGCATTTTGAACCTGAACTTTTTTCAAATTGTCTTGAATGACAATGAACAAGACAATTTGAGGAAAGTTCAAGTTCAAAATGCGATTTCAATTTGTATTTTTCATTTCCACATAATTATTTCATTTTCACTAAAAAATACACGAACAACTCGAATATTTTCAAACAGAAATATAGCGTTAAAACCAACAATGTCGAATGGGATTACTGTAGTGGGCGTAGTCATATCGCCAAAAAGAAGTGTAAAGATTTTGTCAAATGTTTGAAATGTAAGAAATTTTTAAATAATTATTTGTTTCTACTTTATTTATTTAAATTTTATTTAACTTCTAGGGCAATACAAAATTTATTCTGTATATTTGTGTGACCCGCACTGTACATAACCAAAATACAGTATTATTAAGTAAATATATATTGTAAAAATTGCAATATGTATGTATTATAATATAATCGTTGAATCGTTTATCCCGTATTTTGTGCTCTTTTTGTTTTGACTTCATTCCCAAACTACTGTATGACAGCCAATTAATTACTGTGACGCGCACGCTTTGGTTGAGCTTTGTTGAGCTTGCTGCTGGCCGTGGTGTGTTGCCGGGTGGTCGGCGGAGTTTTCTAGCTCGACGGAGCTCTCTTGTTTCGCTTGCTCAAGACCTATAGCCTCGAGGTTTGAGGCAGGATTGTGCAATTCTGACGCCAAAATGTGCTGTTCCGTCACATCGCGGTGCTCTTCGGCTGTCGGCGACGGGGCGGCGTGTGGGTTCTCGGTTGGTGGAGGAGGATCGGCTTGGTCGGATTTGTTGGTTTTATGACCCGCAATGGGAATCTGCTGGTCAAATACGGTCGCGGTTACTGTGGAGGCATGCTGTGTTATCGTTGTGGGAAGTGTGTATGTGGGCGGCGCCGTCCGCGCCGTGCTCATCTCCCCATCCCACGTGGGCGGCGCTATGGCGGCCGGCAATGGCGGCGGTGGACGTGCATTAGCTGATGAGGAGCTTAGATTGGTGCCCACCGCCTTACGCAGCCTGTCGTTCGGCCCCACAATTTGGTTGTAGCTGGGCAATGTCGGCAAAGTTCCCACTGAAATTTGAAAATAATCATCAAAACAAAAATATGTAAATAGTATTTATGTATCAGGGTTGCTAACATTTACGATTAACGATTTACGTATTTACGGATGTTTTGGCCCAAAATTTACGATTTACAAAATTTCGAGGCTTTGAAAATTTACAATCTACGAAGTTGAAAATTTATTTTCGTAGCACCCCTGGTATTTTCGTAGTATTTCGTAGATAGTGAAAAATTTATTTTCGTAGTATGTATGGTGAAAAAGCACCTGATTATTTTAACAAAAATATGTGTTTTAACAGTATTAAAATACTTTGAATACGTCTTAAACTTTGACATTTTAATTATTATATTTTCAAAAGAAGTGCATGTATTTTATGGTAGATATGTAGTTTTATTATAAATCAGTTTAGGCACATCGACATATTTACATATAATAAAAAATAAAATACTTCTCACATTTTTTAATAATTAAAAAATTATTGGTTAAGTATAGGAACACCGACTTAACGAATAATTTTTAAAATTATTTTAGATCAGATTAAAAGTGTATGTATGAGCAAACGAGCAACTTACAGTTTAGAAGATATCCGTTACCGTTGTTCGACCATACAATATGCGGCGGCTGACCGTTGGGTCCCGCCGCGAAGACGTCGTCCACATTGATTCGTACGCCCCTGAATTAAAATACATATATGTATGTATGTATATGTACGTACCAGGGGTGGCAGGAAAATAAAATTTCATTTACGTAAGGGAAAATGGAAAATGGAAAGAACTTTTATTTTCCGCGTTTGGAAAACGGAAAATTTTAGGCCAAAAAAGCGGAAAATCGGAAAATGGAAACGGAAAATTTTGCCACCTGATATGTATCCTAAATTCGTTAAACCATTTTTTTGGCGTTTTGTGATTACCGTACCTGGAATTCCAGTACTGTGCGTGCACGTTGTTGCCCTTTTGCTCCGCCCACAGTAGGTATTTGTAGTATCGTGCAAAAACGCGCGTAAAATAAAATTTCATTCCCGTCAGCAATGATAGACAAACTATTAACTGTATCACTGAGCCTAAAATGATACATACATACATACATATATTGATAATTAACTCAATTTTTATTAAATAAAAAATGTGTGAAATTTTTTTAATTTTTTGAGATCAGCTACGCCATGTAAAGAGTGGCTTTAATAATAGATATGAGCCATTATCAGTCTCAATCAGTGCTGTAACTTGAATAAGACCAATTTGCACAATCTATGTGCAAAGTGAGAGATGCAGAGATAATCGGCCGGCTTCAAATTACAGCTCTGGTCTCAATTGTTGGTGTCGATCGATTAGTTAAGTGATTTTTTGAATCATACCAAATATTATATGTATACTAAAATTAAAGACGAATATCATTAAAAAGTATAAACCTTGACTGTCGGCGCTATTACGGTAGACACATTCATAATTATTTGTATTTCGGATGTATTTGCATTCGTTTGTGTGATCCGTGAACACGGGCATCATGCAATACATTATCAGTGCTGCCAAGAAGCCGATTTGAATAGACTGAAATTTCACGACAATTTTTATTAGTTTTTTTTTATTTGAAACATTTTAATAATACATAGAATCCCAACATGTGTCAACCACCTCTATTCCATCCAATGAGTTTGAATCACAAAGTTTTAAAAAATTCCTTAAAAATTAAGCTCACAAACTCAGCGTTGGATGCAGGGGCAGGATATTTTGATTAAAAAAAGTCAGAAAACTTGTGGTGACCCAACTCCGTCCAAAACTCCGTCCACCACAACCTCTATTCCATTCATTTATACATTTTGGTTGTGCAGCAAGCAAGGAGCCTCCAAACAATCAAAAATTGGTAATTTTTCACGTTGAAACTTATTTCAAGACTACCAACTCTGCCGCAAAAATGCAAAAGCAAAATTTTTATAATTTGTTTTTAGCATCCCAAACAAGGTTTAGCGGAAGTAAAAAATTTTCAATTCGGAATTATGGGGACTCAACAAAATTCTGAATTCAAAATTTTTAAGAGTTAAAAAAATTTTTAAAAATTAAAAATTTTTAAAAAATTTCAATTTTTCTCTTTTTGCTTATATGTACAATCTTTAATGATAAAAGGCTTAAAAAATATTTCATAACTATGGGAAGATTTTTATATAAAAACAGAAATTTCTCGAAAATTTTATTTTTTGAAAAACTTTCGAATTTCGAACTTGAAATACCGAAAAATTCGAAATTCCGAATTCAGAATTCCGGGGCTGAAAATGGCCTCAATTCGGAATTTCGGAATATGGAATTCCGCCCAACACTGATCCCAGACACACCTTCCCTGTCAAACTCAAAGTGCCGGCTCACCTCGAACACAAGGTAGGCGAGCACGCCTACCTTCTCGGCGTGCGCGTTGAAAACCGCGCGCATCAAAAAACTGTACACAATGACGCCTAAGGCAATGTAAAAGATGGAGAATGAGCCGAACGTGTACAGCGAAATTACCACCATGCAAATGAACAGCGAAAAGCTCAGCACTCCCGCCAATTGGGCATGTGGCTGCAAATTGGCGCGTGAAATTCATAATATGTGCTTTTGTAAATGTTATTTTCAGAATGACGAAAAATTATGGTTTTCTCAATTTTCATAATATGCAAATTGTCATGTAAATTGTCAGCAAACCTTTGTGTGAAAAGTGGCGCAACAACAGCGAAAAAGGGCGTATGGATTTTCGGAGAGCGAATTGTCGCCCAATGCCTCTAGCATATTGTTGATTTGGTGAGAATATCCGGCGAGAATTATACAAAATTTTCCAACATCAGACAAGAAAATATCACTTCTAAATAAGATTAACAAATTCACAACCCAAATTGTTTAAAAATGGAAGGAAAAATGTGAAAAATTGACTCGCATTTCTTAAATTTGCAATAAAAAGTAAAAATTAGTGTAAATTCCGAAATGAAAGACGCAAAACAATAGAAACTATGTGCTGACACTTGGCAAAATTGTTCAGTGTGAAAATGTTACAAAAATATGAACGAAAACGCGACAAAATCTAAAATGCAAATAAACTTTGCGTTTTTGTCACATCAATACTTTCAAGCATTTTTTAAGAATTTTATTGCGTAATAAACTTTAACGTAAAAATGAGAAAATTTGAATTTTTGAATTCAATTTCGTTCCACATTTTTTTAAATTTCAGCTTTGAAATTTGCGAACCGTACCTTGAACCGTACCCCGTTTATACAAAAAAAAACTATGTATAGAAAATTTATTTATTTATTTATTTGTTTATTTACTTACATATGTATTTCGATAGTTAATGTTTTAGACTAAATTGTGCTGAAAGATCAAGTAATTTTCCAAATATTGAAATTAATTTTCAAAAAAAAAAAATCCTCGGCTTTAAAAATAAAATTGAAAATGAAACTTATACGAAAAAATAATTATCGCATGAAAATACGTCAAACCACACTCACTTTTAATAGGCCAGAAAATAGAGTTAATAAAAAAGTACAAAAAAGTTTGTTGGAATAATAAATTTGAATAGTTTAAAAATGTCGGCTCTAATCGATTTTTGCTAAGTATCATTTTTCTGTGAAAAATTATAATAATTTTTTTTGTGAATTATTCAATAAAACAAATTAATTTCGCTTATCAAAAATTGCGTTTACGATAACAAAATTTTTTTGGCTTTCAAGAAAAAAAGCCAGAGAAACAAAGAAGAATGCTAATGCACTACAGAAGTTCGATAACAGCGAATACTGTTATCGAATTCAGGATGCATGCACATCGATGGTAAATAACGTGAAACGTGAAATGGTATTGAAAAACAAATTATTGTACATAAAATTTATTTCCAATACATAAATATACATATAATTGTATAAGTTATTCATAGGAGAAAACAGAACTTGTCGAGGGAAATTACGTGGTTTTTCACGTTCGCCGTTTCAAAAGTTGTCTGAATTTGCGTTTGAAAATGACTCATAACTTTTTTTTCACTACTTAGTAAAAACCTATGGTGTCCATGTGTATTATTTTATAAATTTGTTGCCCTTTTATAGTTTTTCTTTTAAAATTTTCTTTATAAATCTTTTAGGAGTAAACTTTTAAAATTAGTCTCGTCATTTTTTTAAATTAAAAAATCAATCATTAACTGTTAGATATCTTAAAAAGTCTCAAAAAGAAAATTTTGCCAAAAACTCAAAAAATGTAACAAGCCCTGTAGGGGTGTCGAACCCCTGACATTCAGATTAAAAGTCTGACGCTCTACCACTGAGCTAACAGGGCACTTGCAAATGCTCATTTTTTGTATTACAAATATTTGAATTTTTTCTCCAAAATGAGTGTAACACGCAAAAGAATTTTATTTGATGAAGAAATCAAAGATTTGAAAATATTTTCGAATAATAAAAATTCCTTCCATTAAAACTTCTAACAATGCAACACTTCTAATGATATTGGCGCACAGACGGTACAAAATCCAACATCTAAGACACCGTATGTTGTTATCGCTATTTTTATTATTTTTTTTACTATCACCAACTTTTGACTTGAATTAATAAATATTCCATCGGGTTTTTTAAAAAAATTAAAAATATTGTATGGTCAATTTGAATTCTACAAACTGTCATAAAATTCAAAGTGTTTGTTTATTAATATTAATCATGCGAACATTTGTACATATTGGAACAAAATTATGGAAAATTGATTTATTTCGGAAACAATTCATAAATACATGTAGAATCAGGCGAAAATAACACGCCAAGCAAAAATAATAATAATGTAAACAAAACTAGTAACTCTTTCTAACCGTTCATTTATAACGAAAATTGCCGTCATGTTCAAAATTCCGAAATAATTCCCAACACGCGACCGTCGTCGACAGACTTCCAACGACGAATGCTACGGTGTACACAAAAAAAAACAACAAATCCCGACGAAAAACAATAAGCCAAAAATCGTATTTGGAAAATTGCATTTTTTACGAGTTATCAGCAATAATCATGCAAAATCCACTTCTTCTCTCATTCATCCCAAACGCAAATAAAAAGGGGGAAATTAAATTTTTGTATGCAATTTTCAAAATAATTGAAATTCGAAACGTAATTGTTATCAAAAAAGTGGAAAAATAAGAAAATGATTCATTTTTTGTTGTAAATTTTCCTACACAACCATTTTCTATTTGCTATTTGAGGCTTTTTTGTCGCCATTTCCGATCACTTACGAAACTCCAAAAAATGTGTAATTTAAAAAATCAAAACAACTACATATTTCGAGCATTTTGTGTTGAAAAATTTTTGCTAAACACCTGCCAAAAATTAAAATAGTGCGCTTTCAAATATTTACATTATAAACATGTAGCTGAAAAAATAATAATACAGAACATTTACATTTAGAAGATGTCGAAAACGAAAGCGGGCGGGGGAAAACACCCACCCACACGCGCAAGGTGAAAGGGAGATGAAAAAACAGATAGTAGAAAAATAAAAAAATACCAGGCTAAAATCTTTTTTTTTGGGGGGGGGGGGACCCTGTGGAAAACTCCATCAAAAACAAAAAAAACTGTTAAATGTTTTTAAAAACAAAACAAAAAACTCAGGTTAATTTGGTTTTGATAATGCTATACATACATTAGAAGGTACCAAAAAAATAAATTTGATCAAAATTTTACTGGAATAACAAAAAAAATTTGGAAAAATTGAAAACAAAATCGCATCCGGAAGTGGAAAATACACCGCGTAAAAGTTGGATATTCTTTATATTCCGAAATCAACGCAAATTCATTTTAATTAATAAATCTCTAAACAAAACATTCAAAAGAAAATACTCCTTCTTCATGCGCCACCGCCCATCGCGCCGGCGGCCGCCGCTTCGAGGGCCGCACCGGCGCCGCTGTCGCGGTAGAAATTCACCAATTGCGTACCGATCAAATATTTGTCGTTACGAATCTTTTGCGCCACGCTCTTCAACTTCTGCCACTGCCAAAACAGGAAGGCCACCACACCGACGCTAATCAGCGTGAAGGGGTAGGTGTAGCGAGTGAAAATCACCTTTTCCTCGTTCGACAAATCTAAAATTTAGCTGATTTTAAATTTTTAAAATTATTTAATTTTAAAAATCATCAAAAATGTTATTTCTAATAGAATGTTTCTCATCTAGAAAGAAAATAATTTTGTCCTTATCAAACAAGAAAAAGAAAACAATTGGAATTCATTTTTGAACTTTAATTTTTTTATGTCAACATAAAAATTTACCGAGGAATAACAGGGCGATTTTGGCGCCAACGTACGGCAGACAAATCTGTAGCGAAATGAAGTTGAAGAGCGGCAAGACGAGATTTATGTACAAATATTTCAGATCAAATTCGCGAACTCCTTCCCGATAAATCTAAAAAAACAATACAATACACTTAACGAAAAAATTCACCCACTAAAAAACAATTACATTTTCAAAGACGGTCTTCAGCCACCAATCCGGACCCATCAGCACGGAGGCACAGAAAATCTTGAAGTGCACAACGCCAATCGCCCACTCCTTCCACGGGAAGAACAGCGGCGTTTGATTGACGCTGACGCGAAGCGGTCCCACCACCAGCAGCTTTAAAATGCATTCATTTAACAACTGATAATGGTCACAACGTTTTTTTGTTATCTTATGCTCAAATTATTTTTATTACTTCAAATCGAATTCGCAAATGTGAAAAAAATATATTAAAATGCTAACATTAAAAAAGTGAAAACAAACTTGAAAATGAAGTCCCAGCATGAACGGAATGACGATAACGAGCGGAATAGTTGCCGCTATAAGACGCATCATCAGCCAAGCCATTGAGCGAAATCCCTAGATAAATCACAAATAATAGACAAACAATAAAAAAAATACATTTTTCATTGTTTTCCATTTTCAAAAAAATAACGTGAGCTCTACAAAAAATAAATTTATTAAAAAATAAAAATAAAAACGGAAAAAATATGTCACCTTGCAGATGTAGTCCCAGCCCTTCTGGCACCATTCGTACGCCACCATCCACACCTTACTCGTCAGCCAGCAAAAATACATTCCAGCCGCCAGAGTGTAGAGATCGTGAATCTGTTGGCTTCCGCTGTTGCCGCCACCAGCACCACCACCGCCGCCGCTGTTATTTGCGGAAATGACGGACGAATTACCGCTACTGTCAAACCTCGAGATAATCACGAAGAGAATACGTCCAATTGACACTAAAAATTCATTTTACTTTTTAAAAATGTTAGCATAATTTCTCTGAAATTGAATTAAATAAAAACAAAATTTCCTACCAGGTACCAAAAAGAAGAGGAACGAAATGGCTACGGCTGTCGCCGCCAAGCAAAGCAAAAGCGCAACAATTCGCGCCGCAAACATGTCCGGCCGTTCGTAATCTTCAAAGTCCGACAACTCGCGCATCATCAACAACGCCTGATGCCTCACAGCCAAATGGTTTTCCTGTCGTTGCTGCGGCAACAAAGCTGGCTGCGGTGGAGCTGCTGCTGCAGGCTGTTGTGCAACAGCCACTAGCTGCGGCACGCCTTCTTCTGTCTCGTCTTCGTTACCGTTTTCCGCAGATGTAACGTCTGATTGTGGCTGAGATGGCTTAATTTTGTCCGCGTCATTTGAAGTAACAATATTTGCATCCGCCAACTTTGACGTAGATGGTGTGTCGGCCTAAATTTTTATTATTTCTTTAAATACAGCAATGGTGGCGTATTTAGGGAGAAGATAAGGAATGGCATGCCACCATTGAAAATTTTTTTCAATTTTTAAAGTAAATCCAAGGTAAAAATTGAAATTTTTAGTTTTGCAAAATTTAATGAAAAATTTTTGATTGCGCCCCCCCCCATTGCATGCTTGCGCCACTGTTAGAAGCATATCAATCAAAAATGCTATTTTGTAATAAAAATGTAGCAAAATAAAAAAAAATATCAAAATACTAAAAAATCGATTTAAGAATCCGCCAAAAACTGACCACTTCATTTTTCTCGGCAGCATCAGTCAATTTTTGCCCCTGATAATTCGAAAAGTTTGTTTTCGACGGCGAAGATTGGCGATGCAAATGCCAAGCGCCATACTCCGAGGCAATCAAACTTTTAAGACGCTTGTCGCCAGCCGTCTCGCCAACGCCTTTCAATTCATTTTCTGTAAATAATTTACGTTCACATTTACTAGAAAAATGTTAAATAATTACACGCGTTCAATTTTTTAATAAAAATTGAAAAAAAAAAAAAGTACCCTTATTTTTCGAAACAAAACAATCTTTTTTAACTAATTTAAAATAAAACCATCAGCTTTAGTCGCCGCCGCCGACCGATGCTTCAAGGAACTTGTGCTCGGACTTGTCGCCTTTTCAGTACCATCCGAATTGACAACTTTTTCGCCGCCGCCTGCCGTCAAGTCCTCTTGCTCAACCACTACCTCAACGTCCTCTTCCATCTCGGCGCCGAAGCCCTCGTCCTCGCCGTTGTTGTAGTCGTCGTTCGCTACGTTGGCTGCACGAATGCCTGCCGCAGCGGCGAATGCCGCCGCCGCCGCTTGTGCCGCGTTTTCGCGCCGAATTCGACCGCCCTGTGCGCCATTGTTCTCGGCGGCATTTCGACGGGGCAAGAGATAGCTGTCCAACTTAAGCCAACCGCCAACCACGCGACACCAAAATGTGACGAGTTTCTTCAAAATAGAGAATGCCTTCGAGTACTCCAGAACAGTAGGCATCACAATCTAAAAAATTGGAGTTTTAATTCCTTAATGCAAAACCAAAACTTTGACAAACTTCATTTCTAAAACTTCAGAATATTTAATAAAACAATAAAATAAACAAAAAAATGACATCAAATTTTATACTATATAATGAGCGTTTCACCAAAAAAAATTTTTGAAAAATTACTTGAAGCAAGATCAATTCCAGCGAAAGTTCCCCCATCGGCGTGTCAGCTGTGGCCGTAAAAGTATATGGCAACGTTCCCGGCGAGACCCATCGAATCAAACGCAACGGAAGGTAAACAACCAACAAAATAATCGTAAAGAAGAGTGTCTAAAAGCAAAGCACGTTTAAATATTCGTATAAAATAATCAAAATTAAATAATACTGTTGAAGCGACGAGACGTCTGCAATGACGGGTGAGCGATTGTTGAATCATCTAAAAAATAAAGAAATCATTTTGTATAAAATCACTGAAAAATATATTGTTGATATTATTGTATCTATATATTTTGTTTTATTCATTTAATTTTTTCAAATAAATAATAAAATACCTCCAAAACCGGATTGAATTCCGGGTCGTTGAGATTGCGAATAAACCACAAAACGCCGGGTCGCAGCAGCTCACGAAGAACGAGAATGAAGGACGCTGAGTAAAAGACGTAGATCATCCCCACCAACCAATGCAGAAACATCGAACTGAATGGGTAGGCTCGGAAAGTTCTCACACGTGCGTCCAAAGTGGCGCCCGTCAATGGCTAAATTATAATATTTTTATGGTCTGAAAATATTTTGATAGGAATCGTAAAATATTCACTCTTTAAATGTTTACGGATTCAAATTTAATTAAAAAACTAACCAATGAACAAACGTCCAGCCACCAGCCACAAATTATCGGGAAAAGAACAACCTCGACCACGAACAGCAAGAAGACCTTCAGCATCAAGTACACCAACGCCGACATTGTGTACAAGCTAACATAAAAATAAAATCCAAGAAAGTGCTCAATTAGATTAAATTAATTAATAAAAATTATGCTTTAAACAATTTTTAATCCAATGGTAAATATGAACTTAAACTTGTTCTTTGTGTAAAATTTCTCAATAATAAAAAACTTACACATTTATTCGAAAAACGCGCGCAATTTCGTGGATAACAAGACTCGAGGCAAAAATGACGACATAACCGGCGAGAATGCAAATCGGCATCTCGAAATAGGGAATCTTACCCGAATATCCGAGAAGGTTGAAGAGGAAAATACCCGCTTGTGCCGGCCAATGAACTAAACCAAATAACACAAATCTTATCTCAATCCCAAAATTATATTTTTCAATTCAAACATTTCAATTCAAAAATAATAACTTAAAAATCTGCAAAAAAAATCCAAAAAATTCCCTACAAAATCTTCGCTTTCAATCCAAGCAAAAATAAACAATTAAAACTTACGAAAGAGCACGTTGAATACGATGTTCAGCGAAATTGTCCAAAACACGTGCTCCACAAACGCGAACGTCCCGTCAAAGCCCAACAATCGCTGCCAGGTGAAGTCGTCGATGATGCGGTCCGCCTCGTTTCCGTTCGCCGCCCAGTTACCGTTGTCGGCGTTGTTGTCATTGCCGCCGTTGTTAAGCACGTCGGCGGGCGGCGGTGGCGGCGCCACCGGCGCCGCGACAATTGGCTCCGCCGCTGGCAGAGCATCTAAATTCCAAATCATCTCATTTAAAACAATTTTTAAAACAAATTTTTCTTTCATCGTATGACAAAAATATCAGCAAAAATTAACATTAATGGCAAATTTTAAAAATTTCCAAAATTTACTCTTCGCTTACAAATATCAAAAATAAACGAAAAACATCTCTAACAATTCCTACCGTGATTTACCACCGGATTAGAAATGTCAGCCGCCGGTAATAACGGTTCGTTCTCTCCAGCGTCAGGAACTTGCTAAAAAATTTAAATTTCAAACATTTCGTGAGCTGAGTCGATAAATTGCAATAATAAACAAATTTTAATGCGAAAAGTAATTTACCGGTTCTGGCGCGACGGCCGCCGGAGCGTCATTAGTCGGAGGTGGGTCGGGCGGCGGCGCTGTCGGATTAGCGTTGACGACATCGTTAGGCCTACGCAGTAAATCGACCTCAATCGGCGGCTCCACTCGACGATTCTCCTCGTCGCCCGCAGCCTGATTTCGATTTTCTACAAACGTCACAAAAATTATAAAAAAATAAAAATAAAAAAGTTGACATCAAAGACCTTAAATTTCTGCAATAAAAATTTCTTGTTGTAACAGAAATAATTTTATATTCTTTTAAATCCTTCTTCTAAACAATTCTCCAAATCCAAAAATAAAATAAAATACTTTGCAAATTACGTATCGAAATTTATGTATTGCCAGCAAACAATTCAACAAAACATTCCTACCCGGATCGGGCAAATGCATAAATCCCGGCGCTCCGCCCACCATAATCTGCTCTCGCAACCAAACCAGCGAAATGAACGTGCACAAAAAAATCGAAACGATCACGCTGCCCTTCACAATGTCGACGGCGATGTTCTCCAGGGAAAAGAGTGTCAAAATCTTCAGCGAAAAGAAGGAGGAGATGAGTCCCGAGAAGACGAGCCGATAGATGCGACTGGCCATCAACGGCACAACGCCCAGCCAACAGGTCGTCACGATACAGTAGGTGAGGAAAAGGCGCAAAAAGCGAACCATAATAACGAAAACGCCTGTAAAAATAAGAACCATATTTAAAATATAAATACATTTTAAAAGCAGCCTAAAACACTTCTAACATAAACTAACCATTAATGCTTTCATTTTATGTAAACAAAAAATTAAATAATTATTTTCTGTTCGTATCGCTTCATGAGTATAAATTTCGTCTTGTCAAATTAGAAATTTCGGTTTTCATTTTTTCACAATAAAATAGCAAATTCTCATACAAAATGAATCTTAACCAATTTTTTGATTATAGATACATATTTAGCTAGATGACTTTTTCCACGCAAAAAATCTAGTTTGCTTATATTTTTTCAGATAAGCGCCACAACACTTCATAAATGTATCCAATTTTTTAGATTTGGATTTAACTACAATATATTCACAGCTATCAAACCTTTTATTTTAGAAATTAATAATTTCACAAAAAAACGAATTTTTGCCATCCTAATAATTTTTAAATAAATCTTTAAAAATATCAAGTAACAAATTATCATAACCTCTATGTATCAAATGATTTTTTTTCAAATAAGCACGCAATTCTGCAACTTCATAAATGTATCCAATTTTTAGATTTAATTCACAGCTATTATTAATATTTAAAATAAATTAAAAAATAATAATTTCATAAAAAGTCAATTTTTGCGATCCTAATAATTTTGAAAATAAATCTTTAAAAAACATCAAGTAAGAAATTATCATAACCTCTAGTAAAATAATTTGGAAGAATTCCATCTTTTGACCTTTGACGATAAAATAATAAAAGGAAGCACGAACCCTTGACAAGATCGTAAAGCGGCAAGCGCTCGGGCATGTCCTCGCGATAGACGGGACGAAACGAGAATTTATGATTGCACAGTTCGCACACCTCCTTTTTACTGTATTTGAGCCACTGCATGAGGCAGTCCTGATGCACGTACTTGATGCTACCCGTGCACAGACATGGATGGTAGAGTGTGTTCTCACCGCCCAAACGGCACACTCGACAAATGTCTGAAATTCTTATTTTTAATCACTTTGCGACGATAAAATATGTATATCCGACAGAGTAAAAATAAATGCAAATGACAACAATCTCATAGCCAATTCATCTGCCCGATTCCCCCACCCCTCCACCTCCCAATTAGAGGGGAGAGGAAGAGAGGAGGAAATGGGTAAATGGCGCTTGGCGCAGCGATTTCAAAAAAGGGAGGGAGACAAAAAAGAAGAGTGTTTTTTTTTAATTTTAGGTAATTGAATAATTTTTTAGCTCTTTTCGGTATAATTAACTGGCCACCACCGGAAATCGCCCAAAAAGTTTTATAAATTTCCAAATGTGCTAAAAACGATAGAAACAACGACGAAAAAAATCATCGAAAACGCATTTTTGGCTCGTTAGGATCATCCACAGTATCAAAAACCACAAGAACCTAGGTATAAAAAATTTTGAAAAAAATGGAATTTTTTTGCTCAAAATCGTTTCAGAACAACTTAGAATGAATGAAAAAGGAGTTGTTAGCCTCCACATGGACACGCGACGCGTTACACGCAGTTAGACTGCTTTTTCTCTACGCGGGGCCTGAGCCTTAGGCAAGTCTCGTGGCTAAGCCTATAGTTCTTGGTCTGAGCCTTAGGCGATTAGGCAAGTCTTGGGGCTATGCGGAGCCTTGGGCTTAGGCTAAGCCTTAGACGAGTCTCATAGGCTAACTGCTGATTTTTAATGCATTCTGAGTTGTTCTAACGATTTTGAGCAAAAATTTTTCGATTTTTTTTCTCGAACATTATACCTTGGTCCCCTTCTTTTCATATTTGTTAAAGCGTAACTTTGACACTAACAAAGTAGACGATAAACAAAAATCTTCAACTTTTACCCTGATCATAATGGGAGTCATCGTCGTCGCTTATCCGCAAAACGTTGTTCATTATTCTGTCCCTTAGCTCCTCCGCCGTGGAGGACGTCGGAGTTTCGTCCATTTCGTGATCAAATATACCCCGTCAAATCCTTTGTCTAAAATTCTGCAAAACTAGAAATAGAGCAAAAATGATAAACTTCATACAAAATTTTTTTCATCGTTCAAAAAGTGTCTTGATTTGACCTTTTTAAAACAAGAAATCCACTTAACCAATTTAAAATATTCTGAAAATAAAAAGAATTTTTATAATAGTTGCAAAACCAAAGTCATATCCCATAATTTCAGGGCATGGTCACAAAAAATTGAATGAGAATCAAGTCCGAAGCAAATGGCTTCCTCTTAATGGAACGCAAAAATGTTCAAAATTTTTAGTGGAGAGCGTCCGACAGGTATGATTGAAGTCGAGTGAAAAAAAAAGTGGAAAATTCATGGCAAATTTGTGGCAAATTTCATGGTAAATTTGGCAAATTTGTATGTGTACATTACTGAAAAAACTACTAATTTTTGTTATGATATTTTCTACGACGTCAATGGAATCTTTGCAACATTTTCATCTTCACCAACGTTGGGCCAACGGCATTCAATTCCGAACGTTCACATCATAGTTGACAGACCCCCCCCCCCAAATTCGAAAATTTTTGCGCCCCCCCTTCCGCCGAGGACATAAAAAAGGTCCTCAAATGGGCCGCAATTCTTTTTTTTTTAATTGTCAAAAATAGTAAAAAATTGTTGATTTTTGGCTTTTATTTACATTTTTTTCGATTTTTGCAGGCCCCTGTGGGGCCCGCAAAAATTCTGCGGCTTCGCCGCAAAATTTTTTATTTTTTTTCTTTCCACCCCCGAAAATTTGCGACCCTGCCAAATCTCTACGTAATGCGCCCCCCCCCCAATTAGGGGGGTTGGGTCTGTCAGCTATGGTTCACATAAACTTATCAAGCAAAGTACAAAAAATAAATTGGATTTCTGGAATAAAATTACACAATGCTTCTATATTTGGCGCCATTTTAAAATATTAAACTATGGTTTTTCGTGGAATTGTTTGCACCGATTTCTAAAAACTTGCTTTTATTCGTTTCGATGCCTTAAAAATCCCGGTTAACGAGATCATGTTTGTAAGGAAAATTTCTCACATCATTTCGATTAATTTGCTAAATTTATTCAAATTGTTTCTGTTATTAATTAAAAAATATACGATTAGTTGTTGCTAAGGAACTCACTCATGAATTCACGTGATTTTGACTTTTACTTAACTTTAAAACATAAAATTACCAAATATTATAATGTATCAAAATTATATTTATTAAATGAGTTTAGATCAAATTTGAAATGAGCAATTTTAATTTAAGTTTGGGATATACAATAAATATTTCATTTCGATTCATTCAGGACTAGAAATGACAAATCTATGGGGAATGGAAATCGTGTGCTTTTAAAATAAATTTTGGAATTGCTGCTAACAATATCTCTAAATTTATATCACCTAATTTTATTTTTTCGATTGAAAAATTAAAAAAAAACAACAGCACTTACAAAACAAAAATGCCGATGCAGGAGAGTATGAACTTGTTTTACACCGCAAAAATGCAAATCAGTGTTTTATTTGTTAATTGGCACAACGTGAACGTTCTGCGTGGAAGACGATATGCGCTTGACTACGGTGATAGTGTGCATCGGGTGCATTTTATACTTTGACGAAAATATTTGCATGATTTGTTGTTGTACAGTACTAAATTATGCGTGTTTGAAATGAAAAAATGATGTACTAAATCGTGCATGTTTGTGTAATACATATCCAAATTTCTACTTATTCAGGAAGAAGTACACGATTGGATTTACGGCACAGCTGAAAATCCACAAAAAATTCAAAAATACAAGACTGCCAACTGTGTTTGGGAATACGACAGGTAGAAGATCCTAAACTTGATTAGATACGGTAACCGAATTAAATAAATGCGAAAATAATTACTTTGGAATAATACCAAAACACGTTGATAATTAAACAGTCGGCAGTGATAGCAAATGATTGTATCAAAAGTTTTCGATCTACGGTACCGTTACCGGTACTGCTCTTGCGTTCATCTTCTGATTTTGGCCGCCTCTGAAAAATACAAAGATACATTTTCAGTTTTATTAAATTCTTTTCAAAAAATTAAAATTAATGTTTTTTAGATTAATGTAATTTTGATCTGCATACATCCTTTGCAAGAACAATTCTTATAAATTTATTCAGATTTTTTATCCGGACCCAATTAGACTTTCTAAGCCCAATTAGACTTTAAAAAGCCTAACTTTTAAGTCTATTTGGGCAGGAAATTTGGTAACAGGTACAAAATTAAAGAAAATCGTTTTTAAGTAAGCAGGCTTAAATATTTGTGGCCGGTAAATGCGAGCCAGAATTACCTTACTGACAATACTTTAATATAAATTAAAATTTGCCTTCGCTCGAATAATGACGAAGTTGGCGAGGTAAATGCAAGCAACAGCATATGATCCCCACCGTTCCATTTTCGTTTTGTAATATTGAAAACTGTAGGAGCCCGGTAGAGCAAAAATATAATCAAATGACAGTATATGCCAATCGTAGAAATTACCCATCCATGGTGACATTAGAAGGGCACCGTCAATGATCGCAATCAAAGTACATATCGTAAGCCATACCTTAACAAGTATATTTTATTTTTGATATTTCTTTTCGTTTACCACAACCTCTATAAAGACGACGCGACTTTTATATGAACAATGCACGCAAACCTACCCTGACCGCTACTTTGCTAAACAACAAACGTTCAACAAATGGCGAAATAATAATCGATAGACGATTCAAAGCCAATACCAAAGTCAGTAACAGATAATAGGTATATCCGGAAACGATAATTGCTGATATAAACTAAAATAAGGTTGTTTTTTAAAGCATTAAATTGTATTTTGAGAAAACCCTATTGAATAGCGTTGCGCCATTTGTGCGCGAAATGGTGAGAATACCAGCGACAAACTCTGCAAACATCTGAAAGACACTGCTGACGCCTATGCCGATGATGAACTTGTAGGAGCTGAGTCTGTAGAGCTCTTTAGCGCTCAACAAAGCCTAATTAAATAAATAAAACTAAATAAAAAATAATTGGCACAATTTGAATATGTTTTATAAGGCTGTAAAGGTTAATGAAACAATGCGAAATCATATGCAAACTACTTTAATGACGGAGATGTTGATGATGGCAATAAGCGCGGAAACGAAAACCATAGCTAAGCCCACCGCGCTCGAGTACGTGACGGAGATGGGCGCGGCGGTTGCCGCGTACAATATTTCTTCCTGGTTTGCCATCGCTTTTTGTGCATCCTCCAGCATTTGCACTAAAAGGCTTTTAAAACAATTACTGTATACAGTTACTGTATACAGCTGTACTCAGCAATTTAATTGAAACTAAAAAATGAAAAATAGTTGCGTGCTTTGATGGGAGACAAATATGGTCTCGGATGAGGCGCTGAATACTATTTACATTAATGCATTATAATGTGACAAATTGGTGGTACGGTATGAGATATAAACGAAGAATTTAGGAAATTAATAAAATTTATAAAATTGATATTTATTTTCGGCGCTTCATTCAAATCTACCATCTAAAAAGAAAAATGCCTGCTTTAAATTAAAAGTTGGAACTGGTACGTTTTTATTTAAAACACCAAAGATTATTAATAAAAGAATTTTAACTTAATTTACTCAAAAAGGAAATCAACGCAAATTAACCATAATTCACTAATTTTAATTCAATGGATGAACTTTCCAAAACAAGTAAGATTATCATGTGGCTTATTTATTAAATAGTCTACATAAGGAAGGTGTTACTAAAATTACATGTTGCAAAGTATTGAATTATTTTAACACATAAAGTGATTTTTTGAACTTTCTTACCTAAAAAGCGAATTAATGAATTTATTGCGCGCTCAAAGGAAATTGGTCTAAATTTAATTTTTCTCTATAACAAACCGCAAAATAGTGATTAGCAGTAGTGTGCGTAATTACGAGAAGTGATTTTCATAAATTGTAATTCGTAGCTGAATTTAATTTTCGTAATTTTACGAAGCCAAAAACCTCGTAATTTTCAGAATTGAACATAAAAAAATTTTCCCATTAAATTTTATAATATTTTTTTCAAAAAGTGTCAAAAATGTAAAGAAAAACAAATCGTGGAAATTTTGACTTTTAAGTCAAAATTTTTGTAGAATTTAAAAATTCTACAAAAATCGCCTTGTACCGCTTTTGAAGATAAATTTTATCTTTGGATTTTAAATATGTACAAAATTTAAACGTTATAGTGAGAATTTTTTTATTAATACATATATTGAAATTTTTTTAATTTTCGACCAGAAAAGGGGAAATCTACAGTAGGTAATGCAAAATTTTGAAAATTCA
>SAUE01000206.1:12549-26003 GCA_009724625.1 Deladenus siricidicola
AGTTCGTCGACGTCCGACGCGTTCTTCTTGAACGCGTCGTCGGCGCCCATGTTGGCGATCGCGTCGGCGAACGCGGCGCGCAACGTCATATTCTTCTCGGCGGCGTCGGCGTCGCTCGCCAACGCGATTTCCATGCCGAAGGGCCTGAGGTGATAGACCATGTACTCGAGCACGTACATGAGGCTGGGATTGACGTAGTGGAAGGAGATTGTGTAATCGCTACAGCAGCCTGGTCCCTGCAAAATGTGCAAAACTTTAAAAATTTTGTATCTATTTGGTGATTTTATCAACAAAAAAACATTTTTTTCTTAAAACTCAGTCTTTCTGAATGTTATTTTTTCTGATTGTATGGAGTTCCTGATAATGTGTAAAGTAAAATTCAAGTTATTTTTTATAAATATATATATATAATGTTTTGCTATGTTTGAATAATAATTTTACCTGATCCATTGGATAATAGATGTATTGCCAGAACCAAAATGTCCTAAAATTAAATTAACTAAAATTAAAAAATTACAAAAATTATTTCGCTTGGAATAAAAAAGGTAATTTTCAACAAGATATAAACGAAATTTATTTTTTTGGCTCAAAATTTTTTATTTTTAACACGAAAAAAGGCCTACGGGTCGACGTGGCCGGGCGTCAGATGGTGCTCTGGCACAAACGGAAAGAATCTGTGATGGCCTTCGGCGTCGCGCGAGTCGCCAGCGCGAACGCCGATCGCCTCGAGGCACTTGCCCATCTCGGCGTCCTCGGCGCCGCCCTCGCTCGGCTTGCACTTCTTGTGGTTGGGCAGCGCCTCGCCGACGAATTTGCGCAGCGCCGCCCGACTCAGCACGTAGCCGGCGCCGCCGCTCATGTAACCTTGAAATGAGGAAATTTTCAAAAATAAATACAAACAATTTTGAATATTTTTCGTTAGTACGACTTTTAGTATAATTGTTTTTGGTCATAACTTTCTTAATACGCAACCATTTTTCAGTTATCATAGCTCATTCGAAAGCCCACGCTTGAGGGATTTTTTCGACACAAAGATCCACTCATTTGGTTTAATATTCAGCGAGTTATTGCTGTTGCAAAATGCCAAATGGCCGCAAAAATGAACCAAATAATTGGATCTTTGTGTAGAAAAGATCCTATAGAAAATATTTGAAAGAGCGCATTAAGAAATTTATGACCAAAAAAATCGATACTAAAAGTTGAATCAGCCTGTTTTTGGGTCGTAGAATAAAAACAAATTTTCAAAAAAATTTTAAGTTGATAGAACGATATTAAATTTAATAAGAAAATCTAATAAATTTAAATAGTAATTGCAATTGTAAGCGCAATTCTTAAACAAACAAATCTAAATTTAAAAAAATTGAAATTTTCAGTAATAATTTAAATTTATTTTGATAGACACTAATATTTTTAAAGCAATGTCTCACCTTGCTTGGTAAAAGGCTTGAATTTGCAGCCGAAGTAGACCGGCTCTTCCGGCGAGTGCGACATGAGCAGGTACCGTAGGTTCTCCATGACCACGTACGTATCGTCGTCCGCCTTGAGGAACCAATCGTAGTCCTCCTACAACGATCGATAGCTTTCAATACAAATACAAATATAAAAAAAGAAATAAAACAACTAAATATATGTATAGAGATTATTGAAGAGAATCGCAAAAACACGGTAGTATGAATATACATATACTAATATGAAGCATATATACATATATAATCATACAATATGCTTGTCGTGGAGATATTTGAAGGAAGCTTTCGTCTTCGCCCACAAATGGTCCCGGCCCTCGGAGATGTTCAAGTTGATGGCGGGTAGCGAGGGATCGTCCTCGGAGGACATGAAAACGAAATTATTGCACCGCTTCACCCATGTCGCTTTTACGTGAGCCGCCCTTTTTGCGTGGTTTTGCTTACCCGTGAGAATCCAACAGAACACACGTACGCGCTTGGAAATCTCGAAGGCCAAAGTGCCCTCGTCTAGAAAATAAGGTTTTATAAATTATGGAAAAAGAATGATTATCGTAAAAAATATTTTTAAATTATTTTTTCAGAAAATTTGGTAATGTAAAGATTATATTAAAAAATGTTTGTTATACATATTCAAAAATATATAAAATATTATCGTAAAAAGTTTCAAACCGCCGTGCGCGTGCGTGCCGTTGCCGTGGAAGAAGAGCGGCGCGCTCGGCGCGTCGTCGTCCTCCATTTCGTCGGCGTCGTGCGCGTCATGGTGATGGCCGTCGCCACCGCCGCCGTGGCGGTTGTAGCGCGACAATGGCAGCGACGAGGGCGCATAGCTTCAAGTTTTTTCAATATTAATTTTTTTTCTATATATTATATGTACTCACAATTAAAAGCACGAAACAATCAATGTCAACTGATATCAAATCAGTTACCCGTCGAACTGCTAACTTCTTGATATCAAACCATCTATTTACCTGCTCATATCAAATGGCGATGAAAGAAAAGCGATGAGTAAGCCAATGACAATTCCCACCAAAAGCGTCACCGCCGTTTGCTGGTGAAATTTCACCATCGCTAGCCGCCGCCGCCAACAACAACAACAAAGTGGCTTATCAGCTAGTTAGCTAGGTGGTTCCGTCCCAACGCGACTTCATTCACATGAACTACTACAATTTTGAGCAGTAATTGATTTATGTATATTTCAGAATATATACATATATTCCATTCCAATTGCAAAGTTCAATTCATGTGTTCTTCGAATACGATAGGAAGAAATTATTCAGAACTTCCTGAACAAATACCGTAAGCAATTCTGAAATGTTTAAGCTAAAACAGAGTATATATGTATGTACATATTAGCCATGCTTTCATCCAATAATTAAAAATCTATGTATATCATTACATATACTCCGAACGTTGGCAATATATGTTATTATGCAATTTTAATTTTCTATAATTATGTTCATGTTTAGAGGTATGTATGACGTATGCATAAATAAAGACTTAAGCCAACACTGAATAAATTTCCGTTGCACATTAACATAAAATAATTCAAGTTCGATTTATCGCGAAAAAGTACAATCAAATGAAAAAATGTGTCAAACTCTAATTTAAAACTACAAACAATTTGATACACATGTAAATCAAAATATTTTAATCACTTTCCATCTTTCTGTGTATTACGTAGCCACCCAAATCACTCTATCTTTCTCGTTGTACATCTCTCTCTTTCTTACACGTTTCTTTCTTTTTCTATATCTCTTTCTATACCTCTTTATCTCTCTTTCTATATTTCTTTCTTTCTCTTTCTATATTTCTTTCATTCTCTTTCTATATTTCTTTCTTTCCATCTCTCTCCTTTTCTTAATCTATCTCTCTTTCTTTCTCTTTCTATACATCTTTCTTTCAATCTCTCTCTCTTTCTTAATCTCAATTTCTCTCACTTTCTAACATTTCCTAATAGTTTCTCACTCACTTTCTTTTTTTCTCTTACTATGTAAAAACATAGAACAACTTTGCAAGATTAAATAAATGTTGGCAAATTTGCATAGAAATTAAAAATTGAAATTCACAATGCCAAACTGGCGCAAAAACAAATTTTCAACTAAAGGCAAAACAAATCACTCAAATTGGCATAAAAAAAATAAAAAAATTGGCTTTTTAGCAAGAACTAACAGCAAAATTTCTTCATTCCCGTTTATATTTTTTAGTGTTAATAAAACTTTTTAAACAAAAAAATTAATGCAAACAGAAAATATTCCACAGAATTGCGAAAGCAGCTATTTAAACTGCAATCCAACAACAAAAAAATTTCCGTTCAAATTAAATTCACCTTTCATTGTTTGCATAAAAGCGACGAAAATAAACAAAAACGCCAATTTTGTTTATAAAGCAAAAAAAGCTGATTTTGAAAAATAAAAAAATCTATTTTGGCAATGTCTTTTCACGAACGTCGAAAAGAAGGCATTGCTTACCATAAGGAGGAACACAGTAATTCGGAATTTCGAACTAAAAAACTCTCGGGATGATACGGTCGATGGTCCACTCGTCAAAACATAAAACAAAGAAAATAATTTTGAAAAAACACAAAGAATCTATAATACATTAGTTGTGTATGTAAACAAGTTGAATACTTTTTGAATCCACAAGAATCTAAAAATGTATCCAATTTGGGTAAAGGAGAAGCAGGATGTATTCAAAATGGATTCAAATTAGAGCCACGTTGAATACATTTATGAAAAAACGTATTTAATTGTATACAAATTGCATCCAACATGTATACTGTATATGAGTGGATCTGCAGATCTATCTGGCATTCATGTTACAACACTTGTTGTAAAGTATTTGGCAAAAATTTGTTGGCTATCTGTATGCGGTGCTTTCAAATACACAAAAAATAAAACCAAAAATGTTGTTTTTTTACAAAAAAAAGTAGAATTTTGAGATTTTGGAAGCTTTTTTTATATAATACGATTATTTACTCTTCTTAGTATGTAGAAGCTACATATATGTATGTATTTTACAAAACATTTCACAAAATAAATGGAGAATGAGTCAATGTGTGTAAAAAAATTTTTGAATTTTTTACTATAACTTTTTTGTTTATTTCCTCAAATTTATGTATGTATTATATTATGTTTTTCAACTTTCTTTCAAAATTCTTTGAGAAATTTTTTTATGAATTTTCACTTTACGAAAAATTTACGGATCGACTGTACCAGAAATACAGTATGCATGTGCATACAGTTTGTATATTATGTACAAGATTTAATATACATATGCAGTTTAAACACAAACTATACGGTAGCTGTGGAAAGGACTATTGTATAATGTTGTTTAGGTACACGGAGGGTGGAAGCAAAATATCCTTAGAGTGTTTCTGAAGACATTTTTTGCCCTGGAGATGGTGTTGCGGAATCCTTTTTGGAAGTAGTGAGAGTATGTTGGGCTGTGTTGGACTGTGTTAGGCTCTCTGGACCCAGCAATGGGATTGAGTCAAGCAAGATTGGGATTGAAATGTCGCCAAAGGAGTTGTGGCGAATAACCGAAACGCTCTACATAAAAGCTGAATGTGGCCAGTTTGGAACCGGCTGAGTATTATCTCGCTAACCATCTATGTTATTTGTAATTTGTTGTTCAGTATTTGACTTTTAATGATATAATAAACTTTTATATGACGACAACGCTTAATGATTTTTTGCCGCGTACTTTATAATAGGACCTATATATATATCCAAAATAAAAGAAGATCACGATACGATTGGGATGAAAAGGACGATAGAAGAAAGAGCAATTGACCAAAAACAAATTATGCGCAGAAATACCAAGAAAATATAAATTCAAAAATAAAACATGGAAGAAAAAGAAGCGAGAACAAGTATAATATGTGGATGGACAGACAGGCGATGGCAAGTTGGTGGATACGTAATGTGGCTAAAGATTTTGCATTTTGCAATTTCACACAGAAATTTTCGTTATTCCCTAGCGAAATTTTGGCTGATGTTTGAAGTTGATGAAGGTTACAAATTTTATATGGATGAAATGCGAATAAACCTTGATTTTCTCTAGAGCGAAGCAATCGCTCGCTATCTTTGAACCAATTTTTCGTCATTTAGCGAAATTGGAATCGTAAAATAAATCAATTTATAATTTAGCACTTGCAAATTTTGAAGAAGATTTATATATTGATAAATATGTATTATATGTAGTTATTTGAAAAATATGAGGGCCCATTGATCCACAAATGGGGATCCGCAAATATCTGTTCCGAAAATGTCTGTACAGTGTACACCCTTATCGTATTTGGAGGTAACTGGAAAGTCAAATTTTGAAATTATTGGACTTTGGCCGCGATTCACACAAAATTTTAAAAATTTACATTAAAATGTAAATTTTCGAGTCTCTCAGCCCCTCCCCCGTCTGTATTTCGAAATACCAGATGCGCCACAGTCCTGCATGACACTATTGCACTAATGCATTCGTATAGCCATTCACAGAATTTTTATTTAAAGAAAAAATGTACCATAAATAATCAAATTCTGATTTTTGTGCAATTTTAGTTTTTTTGTCCCCTTTTCTTTACTTTTACCTTTCTCCCAAACAATTTACAAATTGCGTTTACTTTCTCTTTTCATTTTATTTTCCTTTACATGGGAACATCGTGGTTTAATTGAAAGGCGTTTGAATTCAATCGAAATTTTTTAGTTCGCCACCTTACTAATTTTTCATCATTTTTCACAGTGTTAACGTTAATTTTTTAGGTTTGTTTTGTTTTTAATTCAGTGATTAATAAGTACCTAAAATTTCAGTGAGATATAGTCGGAATTTTTATTTTTTACCAGCATACCAGGAAAAATTTAAAAACGATGTCTCGAGCAGAACATTTGGCATTTTATTTTGAATGAAATTGACATGAATTCAAAAGAAATTCAAATTCAATTTGAAATTTTTGCGTGTCAAGTTGCCCGTTGTGAAGAAAAATTGCAAATTTTCAAGTAAAATCTCAAATTGTGTTTAAAATACCACAGAAAACAACGCCAAAATATCGCGTCGAAACAGTTGATTTCAGGTACGTGCGTAAAAAATAAAAATTCCGACTATGCCTAATAGTTCGGTATCGAATTTACTGTACACATTACATGTGTATCAGTGTTTCCATTTCAGTGAAATATTTCATGAAAAATGGTAATGAAATACATTTCCGTTTCATAGTCAAAGTGAAATGGCAAAGTGAAACCATTTCACTTCAACGAAAAAAGGAAATGGCAAAGTGAAATCATTTCATTTCAACTTGAAACGAAAAGTCCAAGTTAAAATGGATTTTGAAAACTCGCAGTCTTACAGCGAAAGTTATGCAACTATTTTTAAATTTTTTGAACCAATTCCAATTTTTTCGGGCCTTTGACAATGACTGAGAAATCAAAATGATTTCGCGAATCGAGTATTTATCAAGACAAAAAATTCTCAAGTAAACCGAGTAAACATCATTTTACTTCAATTTTTGCAAAGAAAAGTCACAATTTGGTAAAATCTTGGATATAATTGATAGCTACCAACCAAACTGCTAAAAACACCTTCATAGGTTTCCAAATTTATTTGGTTTTGTCTTTGCAATGACTTTAACAATATTTGCTTTATTTGCCTGTTACCATTAATATGAACACAATTTGAATGACCGGTCGAGAATCACATTTAAAATTTTGTCATCAAAGTTTGTGCCATCGGTGTGTCCTCTTTCATGAACGAGACCTCGCTTAAAATAGTATCGGTAGGTTGATTATCGTGGAGTTTCCGTTAAAATATCAACATTTACGAAACTCAAAAATATTTGAATTGGTTTAGAAAATTTAAAAATAATTGCAGAACTTTCGCTGTAAGACTGCACATTTTCAAAATCCATTTCAACTTGGAATTTTCGTTTCAAGTTGAAATGAAATGATTTCACTTTGCCATTTGATATCATTTCATTTTTCATGTTACGATTTTTATAAAACACTGATGTGTATGAGTCATTTGAATCATAAAATTTAGTTCAAAAATCAATTTACGCACTAATTTAGCCGGATTTACTCTTTTACCGAGCGTCTGTATTTTATGTGCACATTTCCAATATTTTGTACGTGTACATCTCTTCTACACTTTTTACTATTTTGCGGAGAAATTTCAAATCAAATGCGAAAATCTCGCTCTTTTTCTCGTCCAAAAACGGAATCAATGAAGAAATAAATAAATGTTTGAAGAATTAGTCGACGGGGAAAAGTAATTTTTCTCTCACCTGCGCGAATCTATTCGCACAGTTTTTCCCAAAAACTTTCTTGCCCCACCTAAAAACCTTTTGGTATCCTCTTTCACGCTATTTCGTGTTTTTCAGCTAGCCGGTAGTATCTCTTTTTCTCATCCTTTTCGTTCCTTAAATTCTGCTTGACTTTTTTATTTTGCTTTTCCCACATAAATGCATGAAATGAATCTCCCGCAATGTTTTAAAAAAAGATGAGAGGTATTTTGTTTGTACATATGAATGAAAAAGGAAGAGCGCAAAGAAGAAAGGAAGTGAAAGAATAACAACAATAACAAAAAATGTTCCAATTTCTACTTTGACGATTTTTCTTTACTTTTGCTTTTTCTCGTTGATTTGTCTGGGTAATACCGGTGGGTATAGAAATTTTAATAAAAAATGCGTTTCTTTTTTGCACATTTCTGCCTTTTTAAACTGTAAATTTTACAATCTCCGCATTTATCCTCTCCTCCACCCTCTCCAATTCTCTTGTCTCTTCCGTTGACTTAATTTTGCGTTCCAATTTTGACAGGAAAGAAAGAATCTCGCGTTCCATAACGAACATTAAATTTTTAATTTCATTAATTTTCAACAAATTATTTCTTGGTCGAAAATGTTACTGTATTAGTAATACCGATTGATCGAAATTTACGGATTTGACAAATGTTTTTTGCTAATTCTTTGATTTTTTAAGTAGTAAATTTGTAATTTGCAGCATCATGACCGAGGACTACCGTAGTCACATTTCAGCTCGCCCGAATTTTAACCGGAACTCTACCTCGTACTCGAGTAATTCCGGCCCGATCAGTAAGTTTCTTCTTTTGTAAATTTATGTTATGTAAGAGATTTTTTAATTCTACTTTTTATTTTTTTTTGGACTAAAAAAATAATTTCAGCATCCGGAAACCGTGTGCTAAAAATCGTCACCGAGACGAGCTATGGAACGAGCGGTGGCGGCACCTCGCCCTTTGGCCAAAATGCGGCTTCGACTATTCGTGACGCTCGTGAACGTGAAAAGAAGGAAATGAGCGAATTGAATGACCGACTTGCGTCTTACATCGAAAAGGTAGTAAATTTATAAATCTCCGAGTGAGTAATCGGATTCCGCGAGGTTCGTTTCCGAAGGAACATTTAAAAATCTAATAATGAGGTAATGTTTTAGAGTTTTTAGAGACAAACACACTTTAATTATTTGATTTTGTTTTGGAATGCTTAATAAATATGAAAATATTAGGTGCGTTTCCTCGAGGCTCAAAACCGAAAATTGGGCGCCGACTTGGACATGCTGAAAAACCGATGGGGAAAGGATACCGTCAACGTGAAGAGCATGTACGAGAGTGAGCTTTCGGTTGGTTTTTTGCTTTTTTGTATATATCTTATTAATACTGTAATTGTTGTAGCCAAAAGGCGTTTCAGGATATTATTTTAAAAATTCCTCACATATATTAACGGTTAACTTTTTCATATAGTTTTTACATATTAAAAACAAACAATTGTAATCGAATTCTAAACGCTTGATTTGGTTTTATTTTATTGTGGGAAAATGTAACACTTTGCAAAGAGAAGAATTAATTACAACTGTGGAATGTTTACGTTTACATTTTGCAAAACACGTTTTGTCTTATTTAAATTTTTGTAAAATAAATGTACAAATTATTTTAGGCCCAAATCTCAATTGCAAATATGTACAATTTGTTGTAATTTAAAAATAATGGATGAGAATTGTTGCATGATTTAAAAATTAAAATATTTTATCTTGTTTTTCTGCCTACAAATCCAAAAAATACTTGGTATTGACAACAAAAATCTGCTGGGCTAGTTATGAATATTGTCAATTGTAATTTTTTAATAATGAATTAGTATAAGTTTTTTGTGTACTTTTTTAGACTGTAAATATAAATTATATTACAGGAGGCCAGCAAGCTTATCGATGACACGGGCCGTCAGCGCGCCGAGTTGGAGAAGCAGCTGCACAAGCTGCAGGAGGAGCTCAACGACCAGCGGCGTAAGTATGAGGAGGCGGTACGCGGTCGAGCCGCCGACCGCGAGCGCATCGACGACCTTCTCGTGCAATTGTCAAATTTGGAGGCAGAGATCAACCTTCTGAAGCGTCGCATTGCGCTGTTGGAGGATGAGGTGGCGCGTTTGCGCAAAGAGAACGCTCGTCTTCAGGTATTTTTTATATGGGATAGATTCAAATATTAGTGTCTTCGAAAGTCCATACGAGATTTTTGTGAAAAGTCGAATTCGAATTGATTTAGTCGAAAAGGCCGATAATCTAAATATTCAAAAAGTTTGAACTTTTTTGGACATTACTTTAATCGGAACATTTTTGGATCAACTTAATGTTTTTTTTATAAAAATGGTATGGAGTTTTGTGTAATTAGTTTTATTTTTTCGATCTATGAAAAATGGAATTACAAATAAACCCAAGGCTAAGTTATTTATATGAATGGAATTTATTTAACCTTGTTGTCTTATTGACCGTTGTTACGCCGATTTATTTTTTTAGTCGGAATTGCAACGTGTTCGCACTGAGTTGGATCAGGAGACGCTAAATCGAATCGACTACCAAAACCAGGTGCAAACTCTTCTCGAGGAGATCGACTTTTTGCGCCGTGCGCACGACCAAGAGATTAAGGACCTCCAGGCTTTCGCTGCTCGTGACACGACTGGCGAGAACCGCGAGTTCTTCCGCAACGAATTGGCCTCGGCCATTCGCGACATTCGCAACGAATACGACGCGGTATACTTTTCAATTTTATAAAATTATAATTACCCATTGAAGATTTTTGAACACATCGAATCTGTTGTTTTGCATTTTTTGAACAATCAAAATGCAATTTAAATTTTTAATAAACAACAAAGTTTTCAGTTGAACAACGCGAATCGTAACGATATCGAATCATGGTACAAGCTCAAGGTCCAGGAAATAGAGACGCAGTCGGCTCGGCAGAACATGGAGCAAGGTTATCAAAAGGACGAACTCAAACGCCTTCGCACCCAACTCACCGATTTGCGCGGAAAGTTGGCTGACTTGGAGGGACGCGTAAGTTTTTTACAACATTTTCTATAAAATTCTTTTTGCAAATAAAGCTAATTTGACTGATTGACGTGATATAACTTATGTATGAATTGCTTGCTTTAGAACTCACTTTTGGAGAAGCAAATCCAAGAGCTCACCTACCAAATCGAGGACGACCAGCGCTCCTACGAAGATGCACTCAACGCCAAAGACGCTCAAATTCGCAAATTGCGTGACGAATGCCAGGCGCTCATGGTTGAGCTGCAAATGCTTTTGGACACGAAACAGGTAATTAACAAATATTGGAAATGTTTTATCTTATTGCTCATGGATTGAATATTATTGAATTGTTTTTATATCTTCTTTTTAAGACCTTGGACGCCGAAATCGCCATCTATCGAAAAATGTTGGAGGGCGAAGGTGACGGTCCCGGACTCAAACAACTCGTCGAGCAAGTCGTTCGAACCACGGGCATTAACGAATCCGCTGATACCGGTTAGTTAGTTTTTGTGTGTTTTTAATTGATGAGCAATTTTGGCTCCTATGAACTTGAACAAACTTTCCTATTTCTATAAATCTATTGTGTGGAATAAATATGTTTTTGTTTTTTACGAAAAATAGTTGTGATTAATTGACAACAAAAACGTACAATTAATTTATTGGGTGTTTACTTTTCAAGTAGGTGTGTTATTTGAAAAAGTTTCTCGATGTCTTAAGAATGAAATGTATGGCCAAAAACTTTTATTGAAATCAACAAATAATGTTCAGTCAATTTTTATTACTTCAGATGGAAGGAATTTTTTTGTTGAATTTTAGTATAATCGTTGTTGAATCCGAGTAGTGACAAGTGTAGCCCGAGTTAACAAGCGCGCTGCTTTGTATTCAATTTTTGGTATACTTTTTATTTATAGAATCGTATTTATAGAAACTATGCGTGTGGTGAAAGGTGAAACTTCGAGTCGCCAGTCCTATTCCCGATCCGCCAAGGGCAACGTTTCCATTCACGAAACCTCGCCAGAAGGCAAATTCGTGATTTTGGAGAACACCCACCGCGCCAAGGAAGAAAATATTGGCGGCTGGAAACTGAAGCGAAAGATCGACGGTAAACGAGAAATAGTATACACGGTGCCCGCCGACTTTGTCCTGCGACCAGGAAAGACGTTAAAGGTAGAGATAATTATTTGGAATGTTTTGCGGAAAATATTATTTTCGTAATTTTAATTTTTAGATTTGGGCTCGAAACCAAGGCGGCATTCAGAGCCCACCCGACCAGCTCATTTACGAAGGCGAAGAGACTTTTGGAGTGGGCTCTAATGTGCACACAATTCTCTATAATCGTGAAGGAGAAGTTCGTCATTATTTTTACTTTTTTGCCACCAAAATTCTAACGGAAAAAAATACAAGTGACATCTTTCGCATTTACCTGCCATGATTACAGTATAAATAGAAATGCAGTGAAACGAACGACTCCAAATTTTTGAATTATATGTATATGTTGAACACTTATAATTCAAAAATTTGGAGTCGTTCGTTTCACTGCATTTCTATTTATACTGTAATCATGGCAGGTAAATGCGAAAGATGTCACTTGTATTTTTTTCCGTTAGAATTTTGGTATATGTTGAACACTTGTGGTAATTTCTTACGTCTTTTTCAGGAACGTGCCACACACATCCAGCGTTCCAGCCAAACTGCCGCTTAATCATTTCTCAGAAAATTTACAACATTTTTCTTGCCAACGAAAAAGAAGAAAACTTTCAACAACAAAACTTTTTATAAAGTTAAACCATTTCCAATATTTACTGATTAACTCAACTTTTTTACAACTGCCCAATTGCGTTTTGAACGGCCTATTATTATCTAACAAGCATTTTCCGCATAATTTTTCGTAATAAAGAATTTTTATCATTCAAACAAATTTTCGCATGGTATTTATATGGTTTGGAAGGACTCATTGTTTTGCAAGTAATTTACAAGAATTCATTGAATTGCTAACTTATCAAAATCTACGTGCGAGGTCATCTCCTAAAAAACCTCAGTGCGTCATCTCCTAAAAAACCTCAGGTGGGGCGTCTCCTAAAAAACCTCAGTGCGTCATCTCCTAAAAAACCTCAGGTGTGTCATCTCCTAAAAAACCTCAGTGCGTCACTCCTAAAAAACCTCAAATTTTTAAAAAGCTACTGTAAAATCCCAAATATGAATTTTAATTTGGAGTTTTTGTTAATTTATTTAGTCGGGGAATAACTTTTTAACAAAGCAACCAAAATAATTTTCATTATTATCGATGACCTTTTTCCAACAAGACGTATCGACAAGACGTATCGTCGCACGAGCAGAGACGTATCGATGGGCAAACGTTGATTTTGGCTGGATTCCAGCAGCAGGTGTGACACATTTTCTAACTTTGAATTTTTCCGATTTGGTGCGAATGGTTGAAAACTGCCTCATAGGCAATGTCAATCTTATCGGAAAGTTCCCGAGACGATTGGCGAGGATCTTTGTCAGGAGTGCATGAATATTGTCGTTCTTGGTTTTCCCGGGCGTGCCGGCATATATATGTCTCTGAGATCAAAATCGTCAACACCACTGCTAGCAGACATGTACAATGTAGATGCGGCTNGACTTGATTGCTTTTTGGTTTGTAATTATTTTTGAATTTTATTTTTTAGATACCTAAATGAAATATTACATATAC
>SAUE01000206.1:29478-43797 GCA_009724625.1 Deladenus siricidicola
TATATATATATATATATATATATATATATATATATATATATATATACATATATATAGACGTTGAGTTGTTCGGTATATTATATTCTTTAATTATTAGCTGGCGATGATCAACTACAATTTTATTCTAATCATTCCGCGGAACTATACGATCGAAAGCCCGGCCCAACGCAGTGCATGTTTCTTAGCTCTTTCGACAAAAAGGTTATTCGGAAGAGATATAACAAGCTTTGTCAAAAAACGCAATGTCTTATGGTAACTTTTTTTTTAATTTAATAAAAATAACAAAAATTAGCTTGTATTGAAAATAAAAATGAAAATTTTAAAGACAATTCAAAACCGAAAGATCTATGTAGTGTTTCCGAAAACAACGAAATTTGACAATTGTTGAAAAAGGATATGAAATTTTACACAAACTTTTGCGTAAATTGCAGGGCTCGGGTAAATTGTGCATGTACGACGTGTCGTCGGGATCGACGTTTACCGTTGGTGAGATGCCAGCGCACAGCGAGTGGCATGACGCACATTTTGTGATAAGATGTAATATCTTTCAGGAGTGAGTCCTATTTTTGAAAATAATATTTTTTAGTAGTTGGTAAGATTTTAAGAGGCGTTTTTTCTAACTCTGAACATTTTTGCCGATTTTTAACTTGGCCAACTCTGAAAGTATATTGTGGAGTCTCCAGGGCGAATGTGGGACCAAGATCTTTTTACACATGTCATATATTAATATTATTCGAATGCTGACGAGGCGCAGATTCTAGATATCCAATCTATTTTTTCAGAAATGCAAAACATTGATTTTCTACAATGCAGAGATCGGAAAATTGGGGGAGGGGGCGGTAGTGCGATTTTAAGAAAATACCAAAAAATTATTCCTTCTTCAAGTTGTTTTAAATCTTTAAAAATGAATTAAAATAATACGTAAATGCGTTTTATGGCATTAAAAATGTATCATCATTGGTGTTTCAGCAATTAGAAGAAAAAATAAAAATCTTGGTATTTTCTTAAAATTACACTACCTTGGTCCCCCTGTGGTTTTCTGACTTCTGCGGAGTGGAAAATCAGCATGTTTTGCGTTTCCGAAAAAAATCGACTGGATATCTGGAACCTATCGATCATCAGCATTTGAATGACATAGGATATATGCAAAACGGTCGTGGTCCCACATTCGCCAATTTTCCCAAAAGTTGTGTAAGCTCTATAATCGTGGTATGTTCAGAATTAGAAAATATGTCAGATGACAAAAAAAAATTTCAGATGACGAAATTCTTCTTTTGAGATTTTGACATTTTCTTTTAATAAATTGCTACATATGTGTAAAACAAATTTGATTAAATATATCGAAAATTATGTGGTAATCTTGGGTTATTCTTTTGCGGCCAATTACTATTTTGGGTTTTTAGGAAGAAAATTAGAGTGCTCAATTCGACGTTAACAGAACTTCGAGTGTTTCACGTAGGGCGCATTCCTATGGGGTTTGCTTTTTTAAACATTTCAAGACATATAAAATATATTTTTTAATTTAATTCAAGGGGTCACGTCGATTTGGACCCGAGATACATTCCATATTCTTGTTATATTGTCGATAGCATCAGAAATGTTTTTGTTGATTTGGACACGATAAACATATATAATTTTGTAGGTTTCTTTTATTGTAATTTTTTGATGAATGTATAATTTAACATTTTTGTAGGTGGGAGATCTAAAAGGCGCTTTGCCGTGCAAACGTTTAAACCTTCCCGGTATATTTTGTTTTCAGTTTGAAGAAATATCTTAATGTTATTATTGTTTTTTGTGGAGTAATCCATTCATTGCAGACATTAATGATGGAAAGACGCTTTTACATTCGAATGAGTTCGAAGAAGAGGAGGAGGAGACTACCTCGAGGTTTTCGTAAGTTTTTTATTTTTTTGACAGCAATTCAGTGATGTATTACACAAAAATTGAACCCTTTTAAGCAAATCGGAGGTAAAAATAAAAAAATGTAATTTTGAATTTTTGGTTGCCTATTGTGACAATAAATCGAAAACCGGAATCTAAAAATGTTTTCATTGGTGAAAAGTGGATTTTACGGGCCACAAATTATAATAATTTCAATTTTAGTAAATTTTATATTTCAATGGTGATTAAAAAAGGATTGCTTTAATAAAAAATTTGTTTCAAAAATCGAAAGGAAAATGAATTCGGAGCTAAAAGGGAATTTTGAAAAAAATTATGAAAAATTGTATTCAGATTATTGATGATAAATGGGATTGGACTTTTCTTTATTACGGCGGCTATTATTGTCGTTTCGTTTGCTCTGTGCGGAAGGATATCAGTGGAGCCTGTAGCTGTTGCAGAAAAGGAACAACTACTCCCATCGATGGTCCATTTAGTGACAAAAGGTATTCTGTTTTAAATACGAAAATTTAATGTGGTTTTTGTTTTGAGAGCATACGACGATCGACACCGACATCACAGAAACTCAATGGAGTCATAAATCAAAGTATAAAGATTCCGCATTGGGCAGCACGCAAACGAATACCATTAACAAAAAACTCAATTAAAACAACTATTTTATTATTTTAACTATTCTTAATTGCGCCGCTAATATTCTTTATGTAGTAAATTTCTTAACGCGCCTACCAAAATTTCTTCTATCGAAGCTTCAATTCCTTCTATTATGTATATCGATGTTGAGGTATTATCATGTTCATTAAATGTTCTGTAGGGAAAAACAAACTTATCGCACTCGTTAATACCGCAAGTGTGATAAATTTGTTTGTAAAGGATCGACTGAGGGCTCCGCAAGATGTTCCCAATATTTCTTCTAATCTGGATTTTGAGCCATGTACACGAGGCTAGCGTTTCCCCTTCGATAAGCGAGACTGAAGAGCAATCGAGTAACTTTCTTATTTTGGGAAAAGTAGACCAAGCCTTTTGGTTTAACTTTTCGTTTTCTATTGAAAATTAATTTTGCAAAAAAAATTTTTGTAAATTTTGATAAAATTATGTTAATAAACTCTCATTTAGATTGTGCACCGGAAAACTTTTTATTATTGGCAAATTATATATGGACCGGTCTGAAATACACAAAAAAAATGGGCTGGTATCCGTTTTTGACTACCTTTTCGGGTGACGAATGTCGAGGTATGTGTTTAGAATTTAAGCACTAAATTCGTCTGCGATTAAAATATGTTGAAATTGATATTGTTGCTGTTTACCTTTATTTTCATTTTCTGGTGATTGTGGCGTATTTAGGATTTTTTAGGATAGATAGAAGGGGAAACCAAAAATTTACAATAAAATTTTACGAATGATTTAGCGAGTGTGGAACAGGGGTGCTACGAGAAATAATTTTTGATTTTGTAAACCGTAAATTTTCCGGACCTCGAAATTTCGTAAATCGTAAATTTTTGCCCAAAAGCCGTAAATGTCGAAAATTTTCAATTTTTAATCGAAAATTTTAATTTTTTTCGAGTTTTTTCGTACTTGAAAAAAGAAATTTCTGTTTTACTTCGGTTTTCTGTAGCTACTTTTTCACTTTTAGATGACCGTTTGTGAGTTTTTCCTCTAACATCAGCGTTTTTTGCTCCAATTTAAATGCATATTGAGCTAAAAGATTTTCAATTGACTTGAAAAATTTGATAAAGATTTTTTGAAAATTTATGAAAATCAGCCGATTTTTCGTAAATCGTAAATTTGTCAAAAATTTTTGGTTAAAATGCCGTAAATCGTAAATGTTAGCACCCCTGGTGTGGAACCACGACACATACCATAAAATTTTATCATTTGAATGCCGATGATGCAGATTCCGTAAATAATCAATTTTTTTCGAAAGCAAAACATGTTCATCTTTTTCTACTATTCAAATGCTATAAAACCACATGGTTTTACAATTTTAAGTAGTACGTTCTTAAAAACAATTTTTTCTTTTTTACTAACTTTTGAAGAGTGGAAAATTAACATCTTAAAAAATTAATATAAAAAATGATATGGATGCAAAAATTTTCGATTCTTTATTAAAAATTAATTTAGAAGATAAGTGAAATTTTTATTTAAAAAGTCTGCGTAGAGTTTCTTTATATTAAAAATATGGAATAACTGATTTAACTGTTATGTCAATGTTAAATATCATCATCTTTTTTAAATAATTTGATTAATTTTTAGTGCGTATGTTGCCGAAATTGGAAGTTTTACCACCTACGTCCATCTATCCAGGGAATCCATTTATGATAAGATTTGAAGCTCCAGAAAAAATTGATTGGACATTGGTATGTTGACCACGCTAGGCCTTAAAGGACAAAATTGCCGCAAAAGAATCTAAAAGGGCGGAAGAACGTAGTACAAAAAATGACCGCAAATTTAAATAAGAAAAAAAAACTTTTTTGTGTGTATAAGGTTTTCTTAGGACCTTTAATTACATTTTTTATCGAAGCATATTTAAAAATTTGTTCGTTAAAAAATTTAGGTCCAAAGTAATAACCTATCTTACGGTAAATTTGAATTATGTGTTCCGGATTACTGGGATAATCGCGTGAATTGTATCGTATACAATGGACGTGAGTTTGAAAATTTTTTCGAATAGAGAGCTTTATATGCATTTTAAATGAACTATATTATTCTAGATGATTGCAAAATTCTTGAGCAGAATGACTTTAAAATCAATTTGATGGCGGACTCGTTCATTGACCAAACTACCGCGTTTGGATTAACAAAATGTACTTTTTATTATTTTTATTAGCAGACGGAGATTAATATAAAAAGGCAGAAAACACAATCAATTTTTTACATCATTGGTATTTTTTGGTTAAAGGTATGAAAAATATTCAAAAAATTCCGTGGTGGGGAATCCGTACGGGGGATTCCTTTTTTCTGTCGACGCATGGGTAAAATATGAAAATAACCATTTCAATAATTGTTTGGCGATTTTTTTATTTCTTTTGAATTTGGATAAAAGGAGTAGTTTGAAGTAACAGGAAAAGTTGGACAATTATTTGTAGGTAAGTAGAAATTGTTATAGTGGGCTCGGAGGAGATGGACTTGTACAGCGATCATCAGGTCACCATGTACAATCGCATGAACGGTTCGAAAGCGTGTTTCTTTATCGACTTGGAAAAGGCTCCGAAAGAAGATAAATATAGCGAATTCTGCAATCGCACGCAGTGCACCAAAGTTCGTTTTCGGCAATAAATTATTGTGTTTATTTACTATTGATGTTTTTCATTGTTTTAAGAATCTTTAAGCCGTAACGCGAACTTTTTTAATAGGGCTCCGGCAAACTTTGTTTGTATGATCCGTTGACCGGAATAAACTTCAGCGTGAACGAAATGCCAGAAGACAGTGAATGGAATGATGTCCATATTTCCTTACAGTGCAACATTTTTCAAGAGTAAATTTTTTTTAATATTCTTTAAGATTCTGGTAGAGTTTATCATACTTTAAAACGGCGTTTTTAGAAAGAAATTGAAAGGAAATTCTACGCATACGCAACTTCGCATCTTTCATATGGATTACATTTCGAATGGGTTTTTTTTTCTCAAAAATCTGAGCGGCAGTTAATTGACAGTAAAATGTTTCGAATTTTGATAGAAAATAAATATCCTGCATAAAAACAGGAAACCTTATTTGTTTTACGAATGATTTTCGTGGTAATTGTAAGAAAAATTGAGAATGATGATAAGAGATGAAATTTTTCAGGGCACACGTGGAACTGGACCCAAAAACTGTTGATCACTCCTGCTACATCGTAGACAGTTTTAAAAATGCCATCATTGCTTTCGAGACCATCGCCATCAGAAATTTTGTTAGTATTTTGAATTAATTTTCAATAATTTTTGCCCTGAGTTTAATGGGCGGGATTTCCGAAAAGAGATTGACGTGTATAATTTTTTAATCAATTTTTCTTTAAGTTGTGTTATCGATCGAATTTAGAATAATATTTCTAAACATCCACATTCTTTTAGTATGATGATGAAAAGGTTGCTTTACCCTGCAAGCGCCTACGACTTCCTCGTAAGTTATCGTATTATTTCTATGTAACTTCATGTAATGTTTTGGAATTATTTTTTACCCACTCACGGGAATTTAGGTTATGATCACAAAGCGAAATTTTCCGACTTTGACAATAAGCTCGAAAAATATGTTTATGCAGACGGCCACACAAAAACGTAAACTTTTTAATTGCTTCAACAGAAAAGCACTCGCGTTGCAGAATCAAAAACATTATTTCGGAGAACTCAAAATTTCTCAAATAGAGGGAAGTACATTATTTATACCCAATTTTATTTGTACCTTAAATTACTTTTAGGCTTGTCATAATAAATGCAGTGGGACTAGCCGTTTTTGCTGTAACATTTGCGGTTGTAATTTACGTTCTATGCGGCAAGGTCATAGTCTACACAAAAGTGGAAGTTGTTACAACAATAAAAGAAAAAGAAGCGCCTCAGTCATCCTCCAAACCGCCGGAAAATCATCATGGTAAGCTTTTTTGGAGAAAAACTAGCTATTTTTGAATGGAACTAAAAAAAATTATTTTCCAAAATTTATTAAAAAAATTTTTTGGGATTTAATTTTTGTATATAAAAATTCCGTATAATAAGAAAATTTTTATTCTCTGATGTAAAAAATGTGTGTGGTATGTATCATACTCTGGCAAAGGGGGGTCGGACCCTCCCCCATCACGCCGCATGGGGGTCAAAAATTTGAAACCATCACGCAAAATGACCGAAGGCCAAAAAGTGACTAAAGGGGGGACCAAGGTAAAAAAAAGTTTTTTGGGCGGGTGGAAAAAGGAAAAAATCGAGCAAATTAAGGGTAAAATACGTATTTTTTCATCGCGCGATGGTTTTTTATTGAATTTTTGGGAAGCTCGGAAAAAATTAAAAAAATTTCGCGCTTCCCGCGAAAAATACAATATCTTTTAGAAATTTTTGTCACGTTTTTTATTTACTCGGAAATGCGTTAATGTTAATCCCTTTGCCTATTTTTTGTACGATTTTTGTATTAAAATTGGTTTTTAATTTTTATAGAAGTATTCCTTCGATTTTTGGCATTGTTGTTTTTGAAAATTGAAAAAGATTTTCTAAACATCGTAAGAACGATTCGTAACCTTGCTAAAAATGAACAAGATAAGTTTATTAAGAATAAAAATATATCCCACGGTAACGCCGAAAAAAGTTATGGTACTTTGAAAATCACTGAAATTTGAGATCGATTTGAGAATTTGAGAAAAAAATCGAGATTTTTTACACCTAGTAGCAATATGTATCAAGTAATAAATTTCATCAAATTTGTTCATTTTGAGAACTTTTAGAAGAAACGTCCGCATACGCGAATGGCACAACGACCGGCACGCAATACAGTCCAACGATGCATTCAAAAACCGAATAGTGTTTATATAATATCAACTAATAATTTATGTATTTTTCTTTATCGTTTACGGTTATTTGTATGTAAATATTAAGCAGTTGTTCCACGGTTAAAAATATACCTAAAAATCACGAAAATTAATTAAATTTGCCTTTTTTGGATTTTAACTTTAATCTTTGGAACCGCTGATAATAAAAAATCTAATGAAAAAATATAGCATTCCGAACTTTTTAAATTCAACTTGAATGTTGAACAACCCAAATTAGTATTTCAATGACATGATTTAGTCTTTCCGGTCGGAGGGATAAATGTGTTTTGTAGTCCCGCACTGATTTCAAAGATCTGAAGATATCTTACGATACTTTGACTGATAGGTAAATTCACTTTCATTTTTTCAGTCGTGGGCGTTGTGGAACGCCGCTCGACAAATCCTTTTTACTGGGTGGTGACGATTCGGAAGATGGGCAATTATTATTGGATGGATCTCTGTAATTTTTGTGAGTTTAAAATATCTTTCGGCTAAATGGGCGAATGTTGGACCCGTTTTGATCATTTCATACGTCATTCGAATGAAAAGTGAACGTGTTTTGCGTTTCGAAAAAAAACATTCTGGAATCTGCGCATCGAATGACATATGAAATGTGCAATTTTCCTTATTTACAACCAGAAAATTTGCTAAAAAAAATTTTCGTGAGTATTCGCTTTTCTTTCATTTCATTCAATTTTTTCTTTCCACCCCCCGAAAATTTGCGGCCCCCTGCAAAATCTCTACGTAATGCGGGCTCCCCCTCCAATTGGGGGGAGGAGTCTGTCAGCTATGACATGGATACATGTGGTAATAATTTTCAAGAAATTTCAGTTGGCGAATTTGGTGAGTTTTTTTTGAAGCCAATGATGGCAATCGGGCTTTCACTGACGCCAATGTTGATCGTCCTTTGCAATCGTCGAAAAAAATTGGAAGTGCTCAACGAATCACAGCGACTCATGCAAAAGGCACGAGTCGAAGTCCAACAGGAAGATAAACGCGAAAAACTGCGAAGTTCACGGCTCGACAAAACTCAAAGTTGGTTTTTTGAAAGCCTTTTAAACCGAAGATTATATGCATCAATAAAAATTATATTTTACCTCTGACTTTTGTATTTTTAGGCTTCCGCTAAAATCAATATTCATGTACCAATTTTAGGTCTTCGAAGCCGCACTAGCAAACGTGCAGTGGTTCCAGCTGAAGGGTAAGTTTTTCAAACATTTTTCAAAAGTATTTGCATTCTGAGTAAGTGTCAAACTTAAAAATGGCTTAATTTTTGAATAATATTGAATATATGAATTATGGATTTTTTTTTTGAGAAAATTGAGGAATTTTCCATCTGGATTTAGTGTGACAACAAATCTTTAGAGGCTCACGAATAGTCAAAAATTTTGAAATTTCTAACTGATTAAAATAATCTAGTAGAAGTTTTCTGAATTTTCGTGGTTTTAAATATTTCTTTATTGTAGTAAAACTCAAAACATGTCGGATCGATCTGGCTCAAAGGGAAAAAAGAAGAATTCGAACTCGGGTCGTTCCACCTCTCTCAAAATCAACTCGACACAGCGCAGCTCTGCTCGATCTGGAGGTATTTTTGTTTTGGAGCTTTAATTTTAACAGAAATGTAAGTTAATAAAAATATAAAATAAAGGCTACAAAAAGCTATTTATTAGCCATCGGAGAGATTGGTTCAAAAAAACGACAAATTACGGGAGAAAGCCCACCTTCCACCCGAAAGTCTTCAGCAACAAAAAAGTCGATGGAGGATGGAGGATTGTCGAATTCAGATTCGGAATATAGTGAATATTCGCAGAAAATGAAGCCGAAAAGGTCAAAGACGAAAATGCGAAGATCAATGCGGAAATTGTTGTCTACGCCGGAAATGTCCGTCGAGGAGAACGGCAGAGCGTCAGTGCAAAAACAAAAGGCTACGGGTAATGAATGCTTTGGGCCATAGTCGGCTAATACCGTAGCGAATAGCAAATAACCGTAGAAATTTGTTGTCAATAATCGTGAAAGATTATATAAAATAGCCGTAGTAATTATGCGGACAATTGTCAACAGATTTAACCCCATACTTAGTTAATTGTCAATAGTGACTATTTATATGCTGATAAATTTGTAAAATGATTATGTCACGTATGTATTTGAACAAGCTTTTTTTGGTTTTAGTCAAAGATTTGGTAATTATGTTTTTATCAGCAAAATTGCTTGTACCCTTTTTTATATTTCCTAAATTTTTTTCAAGAAAAAAAACGGTAATTTTTTGGAAAACAATATTGAGAAAATTTCAAATTTAGCTAAATTAATCTATCTTGTTTTCCAAAAAATTACTGTTTTTTTCTTGAAAAAAATTTAGGAAATATAAAAAAGGGTACAAGCAATTTTGCTGATAAAAACATAATTACCAAATCTTTGTTTTTTATTGTAATTTTTTAACTCTACAAAATTGGAAATGATTTTAGTGATAAAATCAGCGGTGCCGAACGTCGAGGACGTCCGCGTTGGTGCTTGCCACACTCACTTGACCACCGGCTCGCCACAAAAGCGCCCCAAACGGCGCAATTCGCTAATAGAGGGGGCGGGCGGAAAACGATCGTCGATCCGTTCCGACAAAACACAGTCTTCATCTCATCGGAAGTATCAAATTTATCTTCAAAAACTTTTTACTAATTCTTATTTGAATCGATAATTGAGCGTTTTGTAAAGGTGGCCTGAATTTCTTTTTTTCGATTAATTTTGTTTTTACAGGAAAAAGGACAACGAATATGAAAAATTGCGAAAGATTCGCCGAGAACTTCAACGTCGGTTGAGCGAATCGAAATCTAAAACGTTGGTTTTCTAGTGTATTTGAGTGTTTATGAGGAGCTTTGCGAAGGTAATTTGATGTCCGAAACATTTTCAGTGGAAAAACACCAACTGGTGGTAAAAAGACTCCGTTTGGACGCAAGGGTGGAGTTAGCCGCGTCACAGAAGCCTCGGAAAGGTTTGCTCATTTGTTTAAAAAATTTGAATGGTTGTGTGAAGCTTTTATTTATGTTATGGGAAAAAGTTACTTTTTATGAATTTCTGGAGTTCGAGTAAGAAGCGAGATGGGAGCTCTGAATCCGGCGAACGCCGCAAAAACGCCAACAAAGAAAGTTCCTCATCGCGAAGGCGAAAAGCGAAAAAGTGACCGAAGCAAAAGTAAACGAAAGTCGGATAGCTAAACGTAAGAGATTGCTTACAGTGGAACGAAAATTTGTATGTAAATAAAACTTTATAAGGAATGATAAATTAATTTCTGACAATTCCAATTCTTTTGACTTTCTTCAAAAATTTTGACAAAATTTATCCTTGTTTTTCAAATATTTGTGGCGTTTCATCATTTTTTAAATACTAAATTTTTTTTGTTAGAAACGAGATAAATTTAATTTTTGGTATGTATTGTTCCTAATACTTTTGCGATGACCAAAGATTTATGAACGTATTATTGTCAACCGTCGATGGTAAAATCGTCATTGTTAGATCCAAAGATGGATAAGGTTTTGGGTATGTTCTTAGAATTTTTCGATGAAGAAATGATCAAAACCCAATTAAAAAATAATTAAATTTAGGTAATACTACGAGAACTTCTCCTTTAAAATTAGAAGATTATTCTGCGCATTATCTTGGATTCCGCAATCCTCACGAATGCCCTCGGTTCACCTTTGCAAAAATTTTTGATATTCGAACTTGTCTTGAAGTCACATCCGTTCTCAATGACGATCTAATGCGAATCAAAACTTTTCCGGAGGAAAATCAAGATTTTGCGCAAGTTTTTTTAACTTTAATTTATAGGACTTTAAAAAGATCTCAAGTACTCATCAAAATTAATTTTCAGGACCGAAAATTATTGTACCAAAAAGGGGCCCTTCGAGTCGCTTATAAGTTTCGAGGATGATTTATGATGAATTTTGAACACGGGTCAGCTGCCTTGTTCTTTCATTGGACTAGTTATTTTGACTTTACTGAAATTTTAATTTTTTATGAGGACAGGCTTTTCATTTTTAAATTAGCATTTTATTTTTACCTTTTCGTGAGTTTCATATTTTTTGATTCTTATTTGATAATTTCATAACAACTGCTCGGGGGTTACACACTTAGTGTACAGTGTCGTGTCTCTAGAATTTCAGAATAGGGGCAACCGGGGAGCGTCATTTGATATTATACATAGAAGGATTTTTTAAGACATTTTGGTCTCAAAAAATTTAAGCAAACATTTTTTTCAACCTTTTTTGGAAAGTGACAAAATGCCAAGTAAAAATTCCTTAAATTCAAGGAATTTTAAATTTGGTCTTAAATCCTAAAATTAATTTGAGCAAACTGTCTTAAAAAATTTTTAAGAGATCTTTTAAGACCAAAAGAACGCTCCCTGGGGGCAACTAAAATGGGATCCTAAAATGGGAATGGGATCCAAAAATTTCTACAATTTTCTCAAGCAACGTGTACGAATATTACAATATGTTGCTTACTAGGATTTGTCTTCTACATTCTTTTTTAAATTAAAATGTTGAGAAATATCCCACTGGAAATTTTTATTTAGAAAAATCAGTCTTAATTTTAACCATGTAAAAAATTTTAATTTCGACCTTTAAATTTTATTTAACATATTTAAAAAATTAAAGAATTTTCGGCGAAATAGGTAAATTGAGCAACTGATATGACAAATTGAAAAATCTAATCTACCAATTACAAAATGTAGTACTATTCTCTAGCTGCAAATTGTTCTTAAAAACTTGGAATCAGCCAAATAAGTAACAACGTGAAACAATATTTTGCGTAAATTAAGCTAACAAGATTGAAATTTTTGTACCTTGCCCCGTTCGAAAAATTTAGTGAAAAAATTTTGGTTGTCCCACCATTCCGGAGTTCTACAAATACTAATATGGAAACCTGGAAACCTTATGTTGCGGTTTTTTTTAATGAAAAATATCTACGACATAAAATAATAGAAATGGACAATATGAAAGATATATTCAAAAAGGAACCCGTGTTTCCCTTCTTAAAATGAAACACATTGATGGAGATGCTTTTAAAAAGACATCCTATTTTTGAGAATCTTTCGAACATCCATCAAATCCAAATTTTTGTAATGATGAATATAGATGATAGGAAAGTTACAATAAAAAGTTTGACGATATGTTCATTTTCACGGTTACGTTACGGTCAAAGGTAAAATTTATTTAATACGATTTTGGCCTACTGTAACCGTAAAAATGAATGTATCAAACTTTTTATGAAGTAACTTTCTTATCATCTATCCCTACAAATTTGAAAGCATTTCCACCAGTTATAAAAAGCGAGTAGACAACGCGTTAAATGTCAAACAAAATTTTGAATTATGATCCGAAATTTTGCGAAAATTTCGGATAATATCCGAAAAGTTTCCAACATGGCAAAAGCGAAGTTTTCAAATGTCTCCCTTTTCCCCCAAACAAATAACAAATGTCATAGCATAAAATAAAATTTTCGCGACTACTGGGGTGTCCCAAAAGTTTGTCCGATTTCTATAAATAGGTTTAGGCTGGTTTCAGTGCAAATCGCTTCAAAATCACCAGTGATTGGAAAAAGTTCATGAAAAAAGTTCACGTCGTGAACTCGGTTCATGAACCAAAAGTTCATGTTAAGGCGAACTTTTTTCGGTTCATGAAAAAAAGTTCATGTTAAGACGAACTTTTTTCGGTTCATGAAAAAAAGTTCATGTGAAAACGAACTTTTTTCGGTTCATGAAAAAAGTTCATTTTTTCGTGAAAAAAGTTCAGTTCATGAACTTTTTCCAATCACTGAAAATCACTCAAAGCCGTGTAAAACGCAATAAATACGTCTTGGTAGGCATTTTGAAGCTAAAACCATGCTCTATACTTTTGGGCACCCTAATAGCTGCAAATACGAAAACGTCTATGTGGCTGAAAGACGAAAAATTAATGGGTGGATGAAATACGGAAGAATGAGAGGGGAATAAAGCTGAGCATCACCGGTATGAAAATGAGACCGTGCACCAGGCCCAAAACCATCGTCAACCAAATCGTCTTGAAGAAAGTAAGAATTATGTACGCATCTACCGTATACAATACAGTGATACCGGCAATCGTTGATGTAGCACCCTATAACATCGTTAAATTTCACAGCCCCGAACTGAGATTCTAAACCCAAAACAATACCGAAAAATAAAATAATAAAATTTCTGGAAAATGGTTTAAAGATCGCTCGTTCTCTGAAGTTGTTTTTCCCCAATAAACCCCCAAAATAAATCCAACACTCACCTGAAAAATGGGCCATCCCAGGTGTTCCAAAGCGCCAATTACGCGCTCGCGTACCGTTTCGCCACCGTGTGCCGTCACAAACGCATAGACGATGTGCGCAGAGAGGTCGACTGCGAAGCCGATAGACATGATGATCGAGATCATCGAAATCGCATCCAAATTGACGCCCCAGAAAGTCATGTAGCCAAAAACGCCAGTGCATATTGAGATGATTGAGAATACGATCAACACCGCTGCAAAATTATGGAATCATCATAAAAAATAAGAAAAAACATTTTCATCAATTTTTTACATCATTTTAAATTAATAATTTAAAATGTTTTTTTAAATTAAATTTTAATAATTTGAACTTTTAAAATTCGCAGCAGGCGTAAAAGATTCTTACCTGATCAGTGCTGGGACTTGAATCCGTTTTGAATCCGGATTCAAACAGCGGATTCAAAAGTTTGAGGCTTTACAACTTTGTCAATTTGTATTTCTGTAGTATACAAATGAATATACCATTCGATTCATCTTGACGAGATCTCTCTTTATACGTGGTCAAATTGGGTTTTTATGAAAAACGAGCAGGTTATAAAAAAAAACAGGGTTTGATTGGCAAATTTTGGAATTTGTTTTTAACTTCAATAAATGGCCTATCTAATGCAAAATTAATTAAAA
>SAUE01000206.1:49386-60758 GCA_009724625.1 Deladenus siricidicola
ACTTTTTCGGTTCATGAAAAAAGTTCATTTTTTCGTGAAAAAAGTTCAGTTCATGAACTTTTTCCAATCACTGCTAAAAATACATGAATTACAAAATGGGTAATTTTCAAAGAATTTTTTAACGAAAAAATATTTACAAAAATAAAGTCAAGTCAAATTTTTTGACGCCAAAATGTCTTACGAAAAAAATTTCCTGTTACATAAATTTTCCCTTATAAAATTTTTTATATCAGTATATCGCCAAAAATAAAAAAATAGCCACCTAGCATCCTTGGGCGTAAACACATAAGCCGGATCGTCGACCCTCAGCTCGCTAAACCACATAAATCCCGTGCCCAAAATCGGCGTCAGCAAAATCGGCACGAAAAAGAAAATCCATCGGTGCGTGTGCGCAAATCCGCCATACCAGTAGAAAAATTCGCGCAAATACGGCTCGAGAGAGGCGAATTTTTCCTTTTTCTTTTTTGGTATTGTTGAACTCGCATCGTCGTCGTCCCTTCGGCGGTGAATCGGCAGCTTTTTCGGTGGTGATGTCGACGACGCGTTTGTCGTCATCGAACGCGATGATCAACCACCGAGAAAAAGCCAGACACAGTGGCGGAAAATTGAGAAAAAGTACGGCAAATATGCGTCAAATAATATTGCTTTTTCTCAAACGAAACAAATTGTGGGTGGCAATGCAGAGAAATAATTAACCGCCAATTCACTAAAAATTAAAAAAAAAGGAAAAAAATCAATTTACCTTTACGTCAAATTCCCAATCTTATTATTCTTAGTATAATGATATCGTGCCCCCAGTGGCGTTTTTATAATTTTGATTCGGAAAGAACCAAAAAGTCAAAATCCAAGTCTAATAGCTTACATGTATTTTTTTACATTTCTTACTTGTACCATGATTTCATTTGCGCTAGGGAAAAAGTATTATACACAAAAATATTAATTTGTAAATCTAAATACAAATCTTTTCTAAGCTTAAAAGAAAAAAATTCAAGAAAATTTTATACCATCAAAAATCAAACACCCAATAAAAATTCATGCACTAAAATAGAACCTAAATGAAACAATATTGCATAATAAATCGATTCCTTCGGAAAATTTTTTCAAAGATAAAAGCGGGGTAAAAGCAGACATCTCCTTCTTATACACAATCGCTAAAGCATAACACTGCACATCCCACAAATGATTCAAAACGATGACGAGAATAAAAATTAAGCAATTAAGGAAGGGATATTTTATCGGGGCGACTTTCTCAATTAACACCATGTGTATTTGTGTAGTCATTAAACCATCATTATTACGTTTGATATTATTTTCCCTAGCGCAAATGAAATCAATTACATAAAAAGAAATTATATTTTGAATAACACGAAGAATGCAGAATTTGGGCTACAGAAAATGATAATCTGAAAGGGACAAACTACACTGGCAAATGATCAAAAATTGTGCAGCAAAAATTCCTATGACGCATTTTTACGCAATATTGTTGCAAATGTAGCCATTCCCGCCAAGTTAAAATCATCTATAAATGTAGAGTCAACGATGAAACATAGAAAAAATAAAATGAAGCCATGGTTTTACAATATATTTTTTGAAATCACGACATAAATCTTTTTTAGAATGCCGAGCTTCTTAAAGTACGATAAGAACAGACGGTATCATTTTTTTAACCGGAACTCAAAATTTAGATCAAGATTAATAAATGAGGGAAAAAATCACTAAAAACTGATAAAATCGCTAAAATTTTTTTTCAAACTTATGGCTTTCTCCAAACATCGGCTTTTTAATTATCGCCCAAAGAAAGGTACAACCACTCTTTTGGCAGTAAAGGAGAAAAAATTTACGTCATCATCACCAAAAAATCAAAATCTCTTTATAGACAGTAGGAAAAATGAATAATAAATACAAAAGATTTCCCTTTCATTCAAAACGATAACCTTGAAAAACAATAATTCACCAAAAAATTTGCAACCACCGCTTTAAATAGCTAATCGCTCAAAAAAGCTGGACTAAAATTACAAACTGAATAATACACTGGCCTAAAAAAATCATCAGAAATTTTGAAGCATTCTTGAGATTTTTTCGAAAAGTTAAGTTTTTCCGAAAATAGACGAAAATGATCGACACTTTTGAGTAGTAAATTGTGAAAAATTATCGGATATTTGGAACACCTTTTTTGTGTATAAAAATAATTTATATATTTATTTAGATTTAGAAAAAAATTCTGTGTGTGAAAACTTTTTGCAATATTTTTTAACTAAAATCTTCCTCCTGAATGATGAGCAAAGCTTAAGAAGACTTAAATTAAAAAGAAAAAAGTTATATGAGAACGAAAAATAGAGAAAAAATAGTTGGCTGTACATTTTAAGAAACTAAAAAGAATGTGATCGTAAAATATATTCAGATGGGTGAAATCCATGAAGAGGTCGGCTGGTGAAAATCATCTCCAAATATTCACGACCATCTTTTTCAGTTTAAGCCCAAAAATTGCTATAGACATGGAAAAGCAACAAAGACAAGGAAAAAGAAGAGATGTAAAGGAATTTCAACAATTTTTTTATAAGAAATGAATAAAGGAAACTTTCACTTGTTTTCTTCAAGTCTTCTTCAAACACAAAATGTATTACAACGTACAAAAATAATACATTTTTTGGGGTAAAGTTATTGAATCTAGGATTTAGCATAAGAATAGGGCAATAAGTATTTACTATGAATGCAAATGGTTGCTTAAAAATTAGGATGTCAGTTTAATTTCTGACAAATTTTTTTATAAAACATTTGGCACACTACCTAAAAATTCTATTTAGATTTTAATGAATAACATCATAACGTTAACTCAAAATGTTAGATTACCATATATTATTAATCACCCCCCCCCCCCTCCAATCATAAGATGTTTTTCCAATCTATTCGTAAAGCAAATTCATTCATCCATACAATATTTCATTCATGATCAACAAATTTGTAAATTTTCACTTTTCTCGTCATTTACATATAAACGTTGCAAATTAACCGCAAAATCAGAGAAATTTACAACTGTTGATTTTATACAAAAAATCGCCGTCAAAAAATTAGTCAAATTTAACGCTTCAAAGTTTTTGCTTTCCTTTTCATCTTTTTTCCTCTTAATTTTCTCGTTTCCTGTCAAAATCCAGGAAGAAGGAATTCCAGAACGCAAAAAGTCAAAAACAAATAAAATTTGCGTTTTGAAAAGAAAACAAGAAAATACCTTTGAAGAGAAAAAAACAAGAAAAATTTAGTAAAGCGACAAAATTACATGAAAAGTTCATACCAAAGTAACTTGAAAATTAAAATATGCACTTTTTTTTTGCTAAACGTATTATGTAAGTAGAACGTGCCAAAAACATTAAAACAAAAAACATATACATGTTCCCGGTTCCACTCCAGGGATTTTCCATATTTTTCGATAAAATCAATAACAATTTGATGCACTTAAAGACGTGTCAGTGAAAGTAGCAATCTACAAAGAATGAAAATGAAAGCAATGCAAAAATAAAAATATTAAAATCAAATTTTTAAATAACTGATAATCGGTTAAAGAGGAAGATCAACTAATTCTCCGCAATTGAAAAAATTCCGTTTTAAACGCAAAAATGTTTCATGTGGCTTTACTTTGTTAAAAGAATTTTTCGATTAGTTTTTATAAAGGCATCCAACTAGAAAATTTACGGAGAACTTTCGAATGTAATCCGCTGATTTCGTATCGCTAACAAAACTATTCGTACTGGATGAGTGAGAATAAATAATACAAGTGAAAATCCGCCAAAAAGCCGTGAGAAAGTCAAACAGCTTTTCAAAAAGAATTTTTTTATCAGCATATGAAATATGAAAAGTGAAAATAATGGGATATTTTTTATTTTATTGTAATTCCAAAGAGCTAAACCAAAGTTAAAATTGTAAAAAGGAGAATCAAACAAATGAAAAAGATTAAAATAAACGATTTGTAAAGGTTTTAGCGTAATTTTCTTTTCATTTCATCAATTTATTACAACAGTAAAAAATTAAACAAAAAAATCCTAGATTTCTTTTCAGTGAACCTTAAAACCTTAAAAAAGCTATATTATGCTATATCCATATTTTTATCATAAGTGATATTATTATTATTAGATTTATTATATAAGAAACCGTAAAAAACCTCAAAACATTTGGACTAAATTTAGCCATAAAACAGTAAAACATATAAATAATGACTATGTAAGTATATTTATACACATATTATTTAAAAAATGACAAAATTGAATGATGCAAAAATGCACATTTCAAAACCAAAATCTTCTAATCGGTCGTCGAGAATCGTGCAGAAAGGAATATATACGTAAAAATCATGAAATGGACATACACATTTCAGAAATCGCGCACAAAATAGTAAAATAGTAAAAAATGAATGGAGAGATGCAAAATCATTTGCAAAATTCACGGAAAGAATTTTTTGTTGTTGTAAATCTCATCCTTTCATTCACTCACCTGCTATTTCACCGTTTTTTATATCCCCCAATCTCGTTATCACATTATTTCGTTTACACCGAGTCAATATAAGTAAATAAAAAATCAAAGAATGCGAAAGAAAACATAATTTTAGAGAGAAAAATACAATAATTATTTTCTTTATATAAAAAACATAAAAATTTTTGTTTTTACATATACTTTTAATCATAGCGTACAAACGCGACTATTTTTTTCAATAATTTTTATAAACATATGCTTTGGGTTTTGTACTATAAAAATAAACACTAAGAATTTTGTAAAATGTTTAACTTACAATTCTGATCCAATTTGTCTTGTGTATCTTGTACTCAATCACACTGCTTCGCTTATCTCACAATAGGCGGAGAGCTCTCTCTCTATTCATTGCTCTCTTCCCTTTCACTAGCCAGCTGGCAGCAACAAAACAAAAAGATGACTGGCGGCAAGGCCGATTGGGCAGTAGCGGCTACCACATACATAATAACAACAATAATATATCAAAATGACGATGAAGAAGAACCGGCTTTTTTGAGTGTGAAGAGAGATATAAAACAGGAATTCCAATTTTCTTTTGTAGTTATTTCCATCTCGCGGTCAGTGTTATTGGTTTTTTGTACAAAATTTTTTACCTCTAGCAAAATTAACTAGACGGGCGTGAAAATAGTTGTCAAACATATGGCTAGTTTCACACAGCAAAAAGGTAAAGGCAAATTTAAATGTTTTACAATAATTGCAGCAACAGCTCACTACAAAAAATATTGTAATACCGCAAATAAAGAGAAGTTTAGAAATTTAACCTGTTTCGCCTTAGAAATGACCAACGCAATTTGCAGCTTTTATAGTCCTCCGAACGATGAAGTGGATTTTACACTAAAAATAGTCGCCTCAGGTGACGAAAATAGCCGAATCAATCTGAAATTCGTACATGATTTCCACTATAAAATGTTTATTCAAAGTAATTTGTTATGAACGTCGTTACAAATATAACTTACATCGAATTAACGGCGAAAATAAAACTAATTCAAAAGCTGCAAAATCAGCTATTTATTAATTTATTAACGTCAATTTACACCAAATACAAGCTACAAAAATATTTACAATGCAAAAACCGTTCAATATGGTCTAAACATATTTTACTAAAATAGAAAAAAATTTCATTCAAAAAGAAACAACTAGACAGAATTGCGACATTCCAACATTACTTATTAAGAGGTTTAACACAATTACTCGTTGGATCGCTCACCGATTTGTCATTATATTCCGCGACAACCAATTGCGCCCGCCGATTGCGATCCTCGACAGTGGGTCCGTGGTAAGGACGCTTCGGATCCCAGTCCAACGGATCCGCCATATTGCATCCCATAGACTAAAAATAAACATATTTAAAGTGTATATACCGATTTTTAGATCATATTTTCCAATGTTCTGCATTTATCAATTCAAATCAATTTATTTTTTCCAGTTCAGCGATGGTTCTGCAAAAATTTCAAATACGTCTCACACCAATTTTTAATTAAAAAACCAAACCTTCATAGCATGTGTTATACAATGATAGACAAAACCGTAATCAGGAATACTCGCATATGTCAGCTCGAAAGCGTACTTTAGAATTCTCGTAAACTCGCGTTTTGGACATAACGCAAAGAACTCCTCCATACATTTATCATCGTCACGAATTTGTTGTTTCCATAAAAGCACCACCGCTTTGTCCTTTCCCTAAAAATAACAAAATTATGTAACCATCATCTCAAAAAATAAATGCAAAATAAAGATGAACCGATAAATTTCTCCATGGAAGTGAGCCAGAAGTCCATTCAACAACCATATAAAGCCATGCCTAGAAAAAAAACTTGAAGAAAATTGTTTCCTTCGCAATAACCAATGAAAAGGAATGCAGAAAAAAGCTAGATTATCAAAACTGGTCTTCGATTTTTTTTATATTCACCTCAATATCGTCCTTACGCGATTGTTCAATTTGTGCGAGCGCAGCAATTGGCGCATAGCGCGTAGTTCCGCGAAACGGTGCCACTTCGCGCGGCCGGCGCAAATCTTTTTCATCTGTCGAGCTAAAAGTTAGAGAATCGCCAGTTTTATGCATGATGTTGGATTCCGAGCCCTTTTTATGACAAATACATTATGCCACTTTTAGTAAAGCTTTTAAAAATTATTTTTATCATTAAATTTTGACCCGGATATGATTTAAAAATACAAACGACACTTTTCAAAAACAATACCCGACATATTTACGGCAAAGTCCGAAATCAAGCATAAAAATGACATGATGTTCGTTAGTCTCTTTGCGGCCGGTGCAATAATTGCCAGGTTTAATGTCGCGGTGCAAATAGCCAACACGATGCAAGTCTTCAATCGCCATCATACATTGCAACGCGGTCTTTAACGAAGTACTCATCGAGTAGCGTTGCCCATCGCGTCCCATCCGCAAATCCCACAAATTTTGTCCTACCTAGCGTCAAAATTTTTTTTAAATTATTTAAGTAATTTTCATTGTTATTCTTTCCATAATCTTTTAGATAGATAACAACAGGATTTTTTGCGCTTGTGTAATTTTCAAAATTACTTTATTGTTTTGGCGTTACTGATTCGTTCTCATTTATAAAATATTCTGGCTACATTTCAAAAAATAAGCAAAATGAAAAACATTAATCGCTATGGGAAGCAGGCAATTTTGCTTTTTATTAACTTATGTACTATGTAATTAGTTAAGTGTGTTTCCTTTGTCCCACTAAAAATTACCTTGTTTTCATGTTTTTTCTCTTAAAAGTTATGACACAAAATTACTCTTATCTGCATTCATAATCATTGGTATTTGAACGTGCAGAAAGTTCTTGGTCGATATCAATTTTAGTGATTTATACCATACTGTAAGTGCCCCACCTCCTCATCGCGCCGAACGGAGATCAAGAATACAAAACCATCGTACAAAATGGCCAAGTGCCAAAAAATGATCAAAAAAGGATTTTTTTTGTATTGCTTTAAAAACATCGCCCATTGATTTTGCACGATGATTTTGCGCGTTAGTTTTTTGCCTTAAAAAATTCACCACACATAATTTACATATCTTCTCGGAAATGCATAATTTTCCTGTTTTTCAAAAGCGTTATTTTCTTTTCTTTCAAAAAATATTTTGCGCGATGGTTTTTCACGTATAACAATAGTTTAAAAATGGTCGCAATGATTTTTTATTAAAAAATCATCGCGCAATTTTGCGCGAGTAGTCTTTTTATGCCCAGTGAGTAATTTTTTGTTTTCAAGAAATTCATTGTTAGCATAAATTAATATTTGCGGTGCAGTTTTTAAACTTAAATATTATCCAACGAAAGAGCTCCTCCAGAGCAATCCAAAACATATTTCGTTTTGTTGCCGACGCCAAAATATGACCGTTTGAAAATTTAACCCATTGCAAAAAAGAATTTCCCCTTGATTTCCCCTTGCCGAAGTATTATTTACACATATCATTTTACGTTAGAAATATTTCCATACATATTTCCCCTATTTCTTAAAAGAAATAGGATTTTGGGCAAATGTGAATGGAAAAATATATTTTATCCCAAGTAATTTTTTAACAAATCTAAACCAGAATAACTGAAGGCAGCTAATAAAAACAACAATAGGTTGGGATAAATAAAATATTTGGGCACATGGGATCAAAAATTTTTTTGTTTCAAATGCTCAAAGCTCGGCTACAGAGAAAATGAGTGTAAAAAAATCCTGATTTTTTCATTATTATTTATTTTTGTACATTTTTCCAAACGTCCATTTTTTCAACTTGATCCCTCTTTGGTCATTTTTTTATTTGATCCCCATTGTTAAGAAATTCTAATTTTTTTTTTACAATTAGGAAAAAACTTTTTCTCAAATTTTATCTTCAATGCTTTTTTAACATAAAAAGCTTCGGTTTGAATAATCGAAGCGTAACTGATAGTTAGGAGTTTAAAAAAAACTTTTTCAAGGTAAATCGTCTAGCAAGTTTCAAAAAGCGTTATCTGAAAATTCGAGTAATTTTTCCATTTTTAGTCACCCACCCTTAAAAATTAAACAAATTAAAAATTTCCACTTGAAATTTCGTTAAATATAGCATTTTTCATATTTTTCAATGTTCTCACACACCCCTAATAAAATGACATATTTTAATCAATTATTTAAAAAACGCAATATACCTTTTTCTTATGTCTGTACCTATGTATTAACAAATTTAATAAGATATCGCGATTTCAATTCTTTCCAGCCCACAAATGTTAATTTTATGCAAATTTAAATGTTGAATTCTTGCAATAATCTTATAATATATCGCATATATGTTTCTTCTATTTTTTGATATAAATTGTATTGTTTAATCTAATTGTCAAAATATTTTCAAAACCGGTCAAAGTGCCAAAATATTTTCAAATTTTTTCAAAGCCAAAATATTTTCAAATTTACCGAAGGTTTGTTATACACAATCAGCGAACCGTTGAAATTTAAAAAATAAAAACAGAGCTACAAAAATATACCACTGGTCCAAAAAATGTTTCCAAAAAATAAACTAAAGATGAGCTTCCGAACACCCTACAAAAATTTTCCTATGCCAAAGATGGAATTTTTAGTACTTATTTTTCAAATACAATTTTGAGCAACGCGCAAAAAATTGAAAAAATTTACCAGTGTCATAACGAGAAAATTGAAGCGTTCGAACGCTTTGCCGCGATCTACAACTTTGCAAAAGTGAGGGCTCTTAATACTCGCTGTTCCGCACAGAACTTTACAATCCATCATCAGCACTTTTGACTAAATCAAAAAATATTTTTTCAACCCCAAAATCGTTGCATTTCCACTCGCCAAAAGACATGTTCCACTGCAAAAGCATAAAATGGGCGTGAGAAATTTGATTATAGATATTAAAATTATTTTACCAGGCTTATTTAACATACAAAATCAAACTGAAAGAAAAAAAAGCATACAGAAAACATGCATTTCGAAACAAAACAAAGTGGATTCTTTTTTGTAATTCCCACAGAACGAAAAGCGCTGCAGTAAAGTAAAATTCTCTTGGAAACCAATCTGCAATTGGTTCAGCTTAGCCAAAACCCAATGTTTTTATTAAAGCATTTTTAGGAAAGTTTTATTTATTAAATTGTATTTCAATTTTTTCGTGTTATAAAAAAAGGCATACCATTTGGCTGGGATCCACTATTTCGCATTTCATCGCTAGCTGCCGACCATCTTTCGTATTCTTTACCAAATAAACGGCGCCAAATCCCCCTCGCCCCAAGAGTTTTTCCACCTACAGAAAATTAAATTCATTGTACTAAATATGTGCTTATATAAAATTGCATCAAAAAAATTAGATATAACCAGAATTGTGCGGAATTCCGAGTTTTTGCAAATTTTTCGATTTTTTTTGAAACCTACTAAAGAAAAAAACCTGCTAAAGCGAGCATATCAAAAAATAGTTTGATTTTGAGCGAAAATTTCAAATACTTTTCTTTATACCAAAATAATCATTTGTAATAATAATTTGCATCACAAAATTGTCATTTAAAAATAAATTCAAATGTTCTGAAAACTGGAAACCTGAAAAAAGTTTATGTAGAACTTTTTCGGTTCATGAAAAGTTCATTTTTCATGAAAAAAAATTAGTTTCAACTTTTTACCATTACTAAAAAATTTATGTGAAAAAATTCCGAATTCCGAAGTATTTTGGGATCAGAAATGCGAATATCGAAATTTTTCCATTTTAAAGCTGGTGTCGGGCTGACATTTTTCATAATAAAACTTTACCTTGATCTGATTATTTAGTGAGGGGGGGGGGGTACGAACTGCATATGCTGCAGCATAAGGACATTAATATCTTATTGATACGGAACTTCCTCTTTATTTAATCTTTATATAACTAGGCAAGAGTCTTTAAATGATTTAAATAAAACCAAAGCCTTCAACATTTGCAGCTTTCTACGTTTGGGGTTCCACGAGTTTATTCCACGAGTTCAGTTATTCACCAAATAATCAAATCACCCCGTGCTTTCAAATGATTATATACCACAAAGATCAGTGTAGGAATCAGCGCCTCAAATCAAGCAATATTTTAAAAACAACTTTCAGAAAAATAAATCAAAAATCAAAGGGGTAGGGAAAGGAAATGGCCCACATTCACCATTCGAGCCAAACAGTTAAATTAAAAAAGGGCATTCAGTAAGAAAGACTTTTACAAACCTCATAAGTGTGTCTTCTGCTGCTGATATATTCAGTGGGCTTAGGAAATTTATCATCGGTATCATCTACAACCATTGCTTTGTTACGTTTTATTTAAAAATAAATGACTTACAATTAGATGTCGACTTCGTTTTACTTTTATAATCGGAATTTTTATTTTTTACTCACGTACCTGAAATCAACTGTCTCGACGCGACATTTTGGCGTTTTGTTTTCTGTGGTATTTTAAACACAATTTAAGATTTGGCTAAATTCGAGAATACGGTTACTAACTGTTTCATGCCTGGATTGATTTTAAAGTTATTAGACGCTATATAAAATGCTTAACAAAGAAAATTAGGGCGCGCTAGCGAGTTTGTGACCCTCTATACAATTATTTAAGATAATAAACTTTAATAAATTGGTAGAATATATCAAATTTTTAAAATTATTTTTCAAATTGTTTGGCGCTAACATGCGACATGACTTTTTCCTATGCTGTTTTCCGTGTCCAAATCGATTTTTGAGCACAAAAATGCACATTCGTTGTCATTGTTCTTGCTTCTGTTGTGCCGAATGGTTGGTGGTCTGACGGGTTTTCTCAATTCTGGACGCTACTCTGAGATATTTTAATTCTTTGCTAGCTATGCTTAAATGCACGTTCTAATTAGTTTACATCATCGTGAGTTATTTTAAAGCGA
>SAUE01000206.1:77404-94512 GCA_009724625.1 Deladenus siricidicola
TTACTTTTGTAATCTTTCTGCAATATAAGTGGTACTTATGCTGTTTGTATTCCCCCCTAAACTATAGAAGGTACTTCTTCAGCCCCCCCCACTTGACCAATATTTTCACTTGGGTCTCTAACTTTCTTTTTTTTATTTCTTTTCCATGACGTTACTAAAAGTAATCTAGAATCGTTTTGCAGCATATAAAACCTATTCTGAGAATCTCAAAAAAATTCAAATATTTTATTGACCAGCAAAAAATTGGTCAGGGGGGGAACTGAATTTTGTAAATTTTCCGGTACTTATTTACTTTGTCCCCCCTCCCTGGACCATAGAATTTTTTTGGCCGAATTTTTTGTGAATTTTGCTTTGAAAATGTTGCCCAGTAACTAATTTGACGCGCTGATTCCGAATCTGAAAGAATTTTTGACGCGCGAAATGACGACTGAAAGAAAATTCGCGACGCGTCGCTATCACGATATAGGCGCGCCAAAAAAAATTTGGGTACTTCTTCAGTTTCCCCCCCCCCCCTGACCAAAATTTTCACTTGGGTTTCTAACTTTCTTTTACTTATTTTTTCCATGACGTTATTAAAAGTAATCTAGAATCGTTTTGCAGCATATAAAAACTATTCTGATAATCTCAAAAACATTCAAATATTTTATTGACCAGCAAAAATTTGGTCAGGGGGGGAAACTGAAGAAGTGCCAAATTCGGAATCAGCGCATCGCAATAGTACCCTCGTTTATTTTATTATTAATTTTTCCATGGTTTATGAATTCTAATTTGTTTTAGCACTTAGCACCATAGACGGAACAAACCTATGAGATTAATTTCAAATTTGCAGTAAAATGTGGCATTATGCTGCCGTTGTTCTCATTTTGTACATAAGAACATTATTTAGATAGCTTAAGGGTTTATTGTGCGTGTACCTTTTGCCCCAACCAAAAATATACGTTTTCGTTTGCAAAATAATCAAATATTTTGCAATTTTCGTGACGAAAATTCGAATATTTTGTTTTTCGTTCGTCTTTTGAATTCAATTTGATTGGTTGGGACAAAAGGTACAACGTGCGCACAGTTTATGCCGGGGATGTGCGTAATTGAAAATGAAAGTCGTAATAACCAAATCGCATTTTTTCTTTTGTAATTCGTAACCCAAAAAGTCCGTAATTACCTAATTTCTCATCAAAACAGTAATTACGTAACTTTGTACAGGGTGGTTCAAAAAAATCCCGCGCCATAGCGCAGCTAAAAATCTGAAATTTTTACTGTAGATGCGCCTTGCAATTCTCTTTCATTCTTTTTTTGAATTTTGCGATTTCATCAAAAACTAATGTTTTTATAAATCAAAAACATCGAAAAACATGCTTCAAATAGGCAGCTTCGGAGATAGTGTATATCTCAGTCAGTTTTGGTCCAAAAAATCCCAAACTTAGAAACAAAATCACAATCGCCGCGCAAATTTTTCGCCCGGCGGATTTCATAATCGGTTTTGTTTGGGCGACGCAGCTTAACGTCAAAGTTGCGCGTAGATGCTCATTTTGTGAAGGAACGCCAAAAACGCATACAGAATTCAAAAAAAGAATGAAAGAATTGCAAGGTGCATCTACAGTAAAAATTTCAAATTTTTAGCTGCGTTTTCAGCTGCGCTATGGCGCGCAATTTTTTTTGAACCACCCTGTAATTTGTTCTCCAGATTTTGCTTATGCAACATTTCAATATGATAGTAGTCTAAGCCAGGCGAGATTCGTCAAAAAAAACATTGTTCAAAAAAATAAATAAACAGCAAATGCACCGAAAATTATAATCGTGAAAATTAAATGATCGTAATAAATTTAAAAAATTGATTGATTGCGATCACTGTCGTTGATTAATACTTCTTTAGAATGGCTTCCGCAAACGTTCAAGATAAAATGAACAATGTTCAAGGACAAGTAGCTAACGCTGTTGAAACAGCCCGTGAAGCCGCACATTCGGTAACTTCTAGAGTGACAGATTTTTTCCAAGGAAATCCTTTTGAGTCTCCCGTTGGAAGGAAAATAGGTATATTTATATATCTTTGTTTGAAAATTGTTTTTATAATAATTATAATAATGATCGCTTTTATGCTTCATTTTGCAAAGCGTATTTTATTGCAAGAATATAATGTAAGAAACGCAAAAATGATGGGGATCGAGTTTGATTTTTCAAAGCTCAATTTTTGCTGATTTTATCACATTTTCTTGGAAATGGTTTTGCTAATTTAAGTCAAATGATTTAGCCAGAATTCAAAATATAAATAAAATTTTATTGAATACACGGGAAAATTATTTTTATCATTTAGAATTAACTACAGATGCGACAAAATTGGCCACGGAGAACTGGGGTCTAAATATGGAAATTTGTGATTTTATCAATAATTCTGTTGAGGGGTTTGTTGTTTCTTAATTTTATTTTTACAGTTTGCCGTAAAATAGATGGCATTTTAGAGGTCGGGATGCGATGCGCGCTATCAGGAAGCGTCTTCAAACGCAAATGGGCAAAAACAACGCTATCGTCATGTACACGCTGACATTGCTGGAGACGTGTGTAAAAAATTGTGATCAACGTTTCAAGGCGTTAGCATGCCAAAAGGAATTTATTAGTGAATTGGTGAAATTGGTTGGCGCAAAGTTTGACGCCCCGCAAATCATTCAGGAACGCGTTCTTAGTCTTATTCAGGTGAAGGGAACGTTTTGATGACTATATAAAACCACATTTTTTAGGTTCAACTGTCATTTTAAATTTAATTGATTAAGCGCAAATTGTGTGTGATTTGAATTTAAACTTTTTTTCAAGCTATTATTTATTTAGTCGTGGGCGGACGCATTTCGCGGTCAAACAGCGTTGTCTGGTGTAGTTGAGGTGTACGACGAATTGAAGAGTAAAGGTGTTGAATTTCCAGCTGTGGACCTTGATTCGATGGCACCAATTATAACGCCGCGACGGGTATTGCTTTATACGTAAAAAAATTGCTACAGCAATATAAGTTTTTATTGTCGAAGTGTTCACAGTCTTTTTTTTATAAATTTATTGACATCTTAGAAATATGTTTTGTGTTTGTAATTTTTTATTTTTAATGTAAATTTCTCTGACAATTTTACTAACAATTTTATTCATATTGTGTGTGTTGTTGGTATTTGTGTTATTTTAGACTGTTTTTACAAATGTGGAGACGAGTTCCGCGCAAGCGCCACAACAAGAACAACAAAATTCTCCGCCATGTCAAGTAAAATGCATTTTATAATTTTCTCGTAATATTCTTTGTCCAAACTTAATAGCTTGAAGTAATTTTCGTTTAAATTTGGGTCGCGTCAAACGTTGCATGAATCTTTTTATTGTAGCTTTATTGTACACAGGTGTGAACTTAAAAAACAGTAAGATTTGAATGAATTTTCGCTGTTCATAAATATTCACGTTTAGAGCAAAAATTGCAATTTTGTTTGATTAAGCAGTTATCATCATACTCTTAGCCAGGCCATTGTGCAAAAAATCTGCGAAAGGAATTTGCATTTTTTCCACTTCCTGGAGGTCGACGTACTCTTTATTTATATGAATTATATATGAATTGCATAAATTTAAATTGGAAGGCAGTGGAAAACTATTCGATAGTGGAACCCGGCCAGGGGCCAGTGGCCGCTTTGCCCGAGCAGTTGGCGAAATTGCGGTCTGAATTAGATGTTGCAAACGTGAATTTGACGGTCTTACGCGAACTCTTGGGCAGTTTGACACCAAACCGCGAGGAGCACGCCGACTTTGAGTTGCTTCAGCAATTGTTTGTCTCTTGCCAGGAGATGCAACGTCGTGTGGTTCAGCTAATTCCAATGATTATGAACGAAGAAGTCACTTGTAAGTTTTAATTTAAATCCATTTTTATAAAAAGGAATATAATTTTATATAAAATTAGTTATATTCTAACAGATCGAAGGTTTAACTTGGCGACAAAAATTTGCTTATTTTTGCATTACTTTTTCCCCACCTTTTGTGGTCACTTTTGAGGTCGTACGATGGTCGCGACATCAGCTGTGATGAGCGAAGGATGGAGTATGATAAGTTTTTAGAATACTATTTAATTTGAGCTTTTAAGATGAATTGCTGACGATTAACGACGAGTTTAATACAATTTTCAACAAATATAATCGTTACATGTCGAACCGCAGCTCTCAAAGCGGTCCGTCCACCGCGCCCACGCCCGGCGATCTTATCGATTTCGGCGGAAACACTAGCGCCACGAAGAATGCCAACAACATTCCAGAAAAATTTGAATCAATGAGTAAATTTTATTTATTCGTAATAGTCGTAATATTCTAGAAAAATTTAGATATTCAAGGAGGAAAAGATACGGCTTCTTTGTCAACCTCGTCGACCATCTCGCCGAATGCGATGAATAAGTACGTTATTTATTTACCGACTTTTTTATCCTGTATTCAAAAGAAAAACAACTAATTGAAAGGGGTCTCTGTTCTTTTTTTTTAATGACACATTTTCAAAATGATTTTTTACGATCCAGTAATTTAGTGAAGCGTATGTACATGATCAAACGGAAGCCGGTCTTCGAACGGCTGCTTTTAACAAGACGGAGCCAATTAGCGACCGCGAAGCGCAAGAGATAGCTGGTTGGTTGGACACTTCTGATGGTGCCAAAACAATAGTCACTGACAGTAAGAAAATGTTTTTAATTATCTTAATGTATTGGCTTCAAAAGTTTATTTTGTATTATATTGGGAACTTTAGGTTCAAAAGAGAAGAACGACGATGGTTTGTGATGTTCCAATGTTGGGGAAACATCACATCTACATATAAATTAAAAAATGAGATTTTTCATATTATTTTGGTGATTCACTCAGCAAGGTTTTTACGTTTTTTTTGTAATGTTTCGAAATATTAACAATTTGTTGTTTCTTAGAAATACTACACCTGTCTTTTTTCAAAAGTTTGGTTTATTTTTTATCGCACCTTTTACAGGGAAACATTTCCCAGGGTCTCAGTCGAGCTTTTTCGTGTCATATATATTTTAGGGCATGAAGTTGATGAGCCAATCAAATTTTTCAAAAAATTCAACATTTAATTATGTTTACAAAGGTCAGATTTACCAGGATTATAGATTGGTGTTTTTGGGACGAGCTTTTCTTTGCGGTAAGAAGTCGAGATTAAGCTTAGCACATATTTTTTTGTAAAAACGTTTCATGACGAAAGCTTTAAATTCGTCAGCAATGTGTTTCTTAGATTTCTTTAATGTATTATTTTATTTAAATGTCCGATTGTTTAAAGAATTCCGTTTTTAATTCTAATTTTCCATAGATGAATTTTTGTGGTATTGTTTTGAGCTGGACTGTAGATTTCGTAAATGTTGCTAACCGAAATTATCAAGTTAGTTGTTAACTTTCAGAAAAGTAGTTTAGAAAATTATTGGTTGTGTTAATTATAAAGGCCGCCTCGAACATATTTTTATTTGACAATTAAGCTATCATTTTAAAGTATACTCAGCTTCCAGTGATATTATATTTATTTCAAATATTTTGATTTTTAACGCTTATATATTTAGCGCCAAATAAAAATATTCGCAAACGTGCACTTTTTCCAGAAAATTTTTTGTTGCGACTAATCTTTGTTGGTTTAGGACAATGTTTTACTTTATCGAACATAATAATTAAATTACCAACAACAAAAATTATATTAATAATAACCACGATGAGGAAATATGCGCCAGGGTTCAGACCGAAAATACCCTATGAAAAATGGAAATCTTTTTCCGACAAGAGGCTTTTTCGCAAGCAAAAAATAAAAAAATTAACAGCAGTGACGTCCCAAAAAGCTTGGTTACCCGAAAACTTATTTTGAAATGCATTTATGCCCAAATTTATATAATTATATAAAAAATAAATGCATTTCAAAATAATTTTTTGAAGAGCTACTTTTGCTTTATACAGAAAAGCAGCATTTTTTTTTGTTTCATACAAAAAATAGCATAGGAAAAGGTCACCCTTATTACTATCACCAAAAGTCGACGCGTACAATCTCAAACAGTCAAATAATTTAGGCCCTTAAGGTTTGTCTCATACTGACGAATGCTATAGGTGGGTGAATTGGGAGGGAAAGGGACCCAATTTGAATAATTAATATAAAGCGAATTTAAAGCTCAGTGTGAGCGTCGCCCTCTGGGGTCTCCTCCTCCTCTTCGGCCTCCTTGAGCGCCTTCTCTTCGTCCGAAAGACCAGCGCCGTCCTTGCCGCCCGACTCGAGGAACTTGGAGAAACCGTCAATGGTGCGGTCGCCAGTGTAGTCGACGATTTTGTTGGAACCAGCCGGGAAGAACTTGATGGTTGGGAAAGATTGCACCTTCACGTCCTCAACCTGGAAAAACAAAATGCAAAAAGCTTCAGTAAATTTTAGCTCACAGTTAGTGTATACCTGAAATTGATAGTATGTTCATAATTTCGGGCAAAAAGCTCTTACCTCGTTGGCAGTGGAGTCCATCTTGGCGATCACGATGCTCTCGTGATCCTTGTATTTCTCGCCCAATTTGTCCCAAATGGGCGCCAATTGCTTGCAGTGTCCACACCACGGAGCGTAGAACTCGACGAGTACATTTTTCGTTTGGTCGCGAGCAACCTGATCGAAGTTCTTTCCCACCAACACCTTTACTGGCTCCTTGTCCCAATTCTCCGGAATCTGTAAATTTAGGATCAATTGTTCCTATTTCCAAGTTATATAAAAAATTAATAAAAGAAATCATTCAGAAAATACCTCTTCGCTCATAAGATGAGGCTTGAGGGTACCGTCAATGTAGCTGGTGGTAAACTTCACGATATTTTCGGTAGTAATTTCGGTGAAGTCTGGCTTGTACTTGGTCATATCCTCCTCCAAGGAGATCAAGCGGACTGCCGGGAGGTCCTCCTTGGTGAGACCGAAGAACTCCATAATGCGTGCGTTGTCTTCAATGTCAGTGTTGATATATACAAAAAGAACCTAAAATAGAACTTTTCCGAAATTTATACTATTAATAAACTATTATCAAAAATATAAAAAAGACCAACCTTCCCCTGGAATTGCTTGGCGGCAGCTTTGAATTCGGTCTCCAATTTTTCAAAGTCGGACGACTCTTTCGACACAAACAGCAAGTTGTGAGATTTTATATCACCACCGAAGATTACCGATGCTGTCTCTTGCGTGAATTCCGAAACTAGTGGGAGGCGGTTAGCCTGAATCCACTTCTTGAGGTCCTCCTCCACGATCGCGGATTCAGCGTAGTCGGCGCGACCGTCGTCGAACTTCTTGAACAACACAACAGCACCGGCCGCTTTGATGTCAGCAGACTTGGCGGCATCCGCCTCGTATATTACTCCACACGGAATGTCGTCGATAGATCCGGCCACGCTAATGTACTCCTTCGCGGCTTCAGCGTTCTGCAAAGAAACAAGTTAATAGTAGATTCTTTGATGCAATCAAAAAACAAATTATAAATTGTCATATCGTTTTACATAATAAAAATTGAAAAATTATATTATACCTCAAAGTACCCGATAACAACGACTTCGGCAGACTCCTGGAACTCTTTCACCTCTTCCGCAATTTTCAGTTCCTTGGCGGCTGGGCCGGTCTTTTTCTTCAGCCACGCAACGATCGACGCGCTATCACGTCCGCCACCGTACTCCTTCGGCTCACCGTTGCGGAACAACTTCAGTGTGGGATAGCCGTGCACCTAAATAATAACATTTTCAAATTATTTAACAACATTGTGTCTTGTAATCAGCTAACTTTTTCATTTTCGTCCAAAACTTTTTTCAATAAATCGTTCCCAAACAATACATAAAATTATTTTTAAAAATCCAAATCACCTTGTACTCGGAGGCGAGTTCGCCGTGGACGGTGGCGTCAACCTTACCAAGCTTGATAGCTGATCCTTCCTCCTTGAGTTGGGTGGCGGCCTTGGCGTACTCCGGTGCCAGCGCTTTGCAGTGGCCGCACCACGGCGCGTAAAACTCGACGAGCACAAATTCATTGTCCTTGACCGCCGCGTTGAAGTTATCCTAATAAATGTTCAATGTAAATATTCAATGAGACAAAATTAAACCAAATCATTCCAAAAAATTGCAAATTTTCTTCTTTTTTTTAGATGTTTATTCAAAAATTATTTAAAATTATAAGGGAATTTTCCACCTTAAAACTAGCTAACCGAATGAACTTCTTTAACAATTATCTTAAAAATTATTTTTAGCAATAATTCAATGATTTTAGCTATTTTCCACATTATTCAAATATTTAAATACAAAAGTTTTGTTGGAAGACTAACATCATAAAAATATGCATTATTTTATTTAATTCTGGTTTTCTTGTAATGCAAAAAATGTAGTTTTTTTCGGAAATGCTAAAAAAATTCTCACTTTATGAAAACATCATAAATTAATTTTCTTCAGATTAATTTGAATACACGAGAACCAACTAGAACATCATTGAAATACATTTTGTGAAAATAAAAATCCAGCTTAGTCGGTGTTCACTTTTTAATTCATATGAAAGGTATAAAACGGTCCCATTTCCGCCTACGACAAACTAACCCAAGTTTTCAACCTAAAGAAACGAAATAGAAAAGTTTAGCTTGGTAATAAAATCAAAAAAGTTTTAAAATAAAACGAAGCGCAAAATTGCAAAAAATTAAAAGCATACCTTTGTCAAGACGAGAACGTTCTCCTCCTCTTCAATGTTGGCGTCACTAAGAACGTTTCCGAAGGCAGCTAAACCCACCAATAACAACACTAAAAATAACCTCGTGGCGGCCATTTTCTAAACTCCAATCCTAAAATGAAATAGTGTGAGTCAATTATTGATAAGAATTATATAATAAACGCGCAATAATATTTCATAATAGATGTGAGCTATCATTTACCGATTTTTCGATCTAGCTGAAGCTAGTAAAGATAAAAAAGTAACCACAATTAAAAAACGTCTACTATTCAAAACATATTTCCAATAAAATATAGTTTAATAAAATCTACGACTTTCAACAATAGTAAGTACACGTCAGCCAATACCAAAATCCATCTAGCAACTCAATGAGCATGCGTGAGAAAAACCGTTTTAAATGAAAATCGAAGCTTATGATGACGATACATAGTCAGAAAAAGAAGACCTGTACAATCTAACATATAACAGGAAATCGCTTCCCAAATACCTTTATACAACCGTCTTGGTGAAGATGCGCTAGCGAAGTGATACGCAGCTATATTTGCTGACCTTGCCATGAGTAGAGTGAATATTTCTGTGGCTAGTCAACTATATAATTTACAGAGAACGGAAGAAAAAGGGCGGCTATAAAATAAAGTAAAAATAGGAGAATTTTAGGCAAAAAAGATCGAATAACTATTTGACAAAAAATTGCAAACCATAGACGAAGAAGAGTTAGTAAAAAAAACAAACCAAAGCGATGTTGTAAGAGATGAAAACGATAGGCACACATACAAATGTCAAACAAATATAAAGACATGTAGGTAAATAATGAAACAAGGATAAGAGAACACCGGCTCAAAGCAAAATAAAAATCGCATAGGACGAAATCAACATCAAAATATGCACGAAAACGAAACACGCACCAACATTTTTGTCATCGCACTGCATTTTTCGGTGAATAAATTTCCCTCTCACAAAAACATTTATTTCATTTGTTTCGCTCTATCATCACTTATTTAAAAGTAAAATGTGTCTGACTAACACAAGTTTACAGCTCTCACGTTCTTTTTTCACTCTCTCACAAAACGGTGTGCGATGGCGATTGGCTGCGTATGAACTGAGCCGTCTTGACACGTCCACACTCAGGCATCGGCCGCCAATTCAAATTGAAAAATCATGTCACTTTGGAAGGAAAGTATTTTTGTCGGGGGGAGTCTATCTTCATGCAGAATCCGAAGGAAAGATAAAGTATACAAAATATAAAGTGAAATTCTTTTGATGAAAATTTGGTAACTCTTTAAAAGAGAACGCTTTGTTGATATTTTAAAGATGCAGGAGCAACTTCAAACTATGCGTTAGCTCGCTTTTGCTGGAAATTACCGATTTCTTCATTTTTTACGATTGTTGAATATCACGTTGTATGCACTAAGAATGGAATTATGTAATTTGTTAAAAAATTATTCCTTTATCGAATTATTTCGCAGTGTTCTAATTATTTTGATTTCCAATGACATCAATTTTCAATGAGGCCTTAGGGAAATGGAGGTGAGACGAGTGCATTCGTATATATACACATAAAGTGCAGTCATAATAAACAGAAAGCTAGAGAGGAGGGTAAAACATAAAATATTTGCTTAGTTAACGAACAAGATGGCAAATTTTGTAAACTACACGAACATCATTTTTTTTTCCAAAACACGTATCATTTTGGAAGTTTTTGCCAGAAAACTTTATTTCAGTTATAGTGATTATTGTAACACAAGGTTACTATGTCATGTTAATTGGTCGATGCATTCATATTTACGATTATAGGATTCATAAATTTCTTCAAAGTACAGATCGGCAAAAATCTTTATTTACTTTAAAAATGGAAAGATTACATAATTAATTACAAAATTGATTGTTTTCAAAAGATTGCAAAGAATATTTTTTCTTTCGTTTTCGTCAAAATTTGGAAAAGTAGTGCCTTATCCATCCACGTACATTTTTTAGGAAATTTTTTTCCACCCCGTTGTTTTAGGGTCAGGTCAAGGCCTTCCTTTCCTTTTAATGCAATCGTTTCTTTGATCCACCTTTTCTGTGTTTTCGTATTTCTTTATTTTCTTTTTCATATACCAAATTTTTTTGTATTTCTCCTATAATATTTTCATCTTGGGGATCTGTTAAATGAAATATGTTTCAATAGCAAGTTGATTATCATACATACGTATACATATACATATAAGTATGAATAAAATAAATAATTGGCGTTTACGCGATTTTTTCTTGCTAAAATAAGCAAAAACGAACATTTAAAATTCATTGAAGGAGATAAAAAAATCGGAAAATTATAATGTATAACGAAAAGTATATAACGTTTTATTTTTTCGGATGTTCTCGAAATAAAAAGTAATGTTAAATATTCATGATTCTTTCAGACATTTGTTATTGAAAAAATGAATAATAAGTGGAAAATGAACCATACGGTTTTTGATCCCATAATTTGTTATGAACAACAGAAAAAGGAGGATTGGGAAGAGTAAAGTTCAGACTAATGTTTCTATTTTTTGAATTCTTTTTTTTTCGTTGAAGTGACTTATACTTGTCCGTCGCCCACATCGGAAATATTGGAAAAAACGCAATTTTTTACCATTAACTCCTTTTAGTGCATGACTTTTACAGGTTCAATTTCGGTTTCATTTCAATCTCGGTCGACAATGGCGCTTGAACGCTTTGATGCATCAGCGAAGAGCGCAACTTCCTCGGGCTTCAAAAACTCAAGGACGCTCACCCAACTTCTAATGAATGTTATTTACGTAAATTTGAGTACGTATATACATGTATGTAATTGTATGTGTTTTAAGTTTGTTGTGCTTGCTACAAGACAAAAAACAAAAAATTTATATAAAAACCGGAGGAAAAGCTTAGAAATATTGAACAAACGAAAGCAATAATTACGGTGCTAGAGAACCTGACAAGGTTTGGCTTTATACCGATAACATTTTAGGACTACAATATACAGCGTTAAGAATGAATGAAAGAGCAGCGTATAAGTAAAGTATATGTATGTATCGTATGAAATATACAAGTATGCTGATTTTAGGGAATTAATATCGTAGAACATCATATGGTGTCGGGAATCATAGAATGGCTGAAAATATGAAGTTGCTGTGGATATAAATAAATAAATAATAAGCCGAAAGTTTGGTAACCAGCATTTGATATTTTTACGAAATGTTTTAATCGTAAAAATATTTTTTACTAACTTAAAAAAATCAGTGAAATTATTACGGAAAAAAGTATTATGAACCAAAATGAACAAAGTAAAAATGAGTTGATAGAAGAGATTGTGTAATAAAGGTTTGTGGGACTACTGTAATACAATATTTTGGGTACTCCATATTAAGGGCAAAAGAAGCGACTGTAGTATAGTTATTCGAGTATACTGTAACACGTGAATGCAAGAATACTGTTATCCCGCGGTCTAATTTATAGACGGCATAAATGCTAGCGCGGCGTCATTTGTTTTGAGGGCGGCGTTTTTCGCGGCTGATAAAAGTGATGGCCGTTGGCCATTTGGCGGAATTCAAAGTGACGCGTTTTTGCATGGTCCTTCTTTACGGAATCGACCAGCTCGCCGGCGATGCATTTATCCGCCGCTTTGTTCAAACGTTTCGCGTCGAATTCCTAAAGCAGAAAGCGTTGATTTTTAACTTCAATCACTTTTTTAAAATTAAAACCAATCCCATGGAGATTCCGACCCCGTTGCATTACTGAATTTGGAATACGTCCATTGATAGGCTAGATGGGAGTGCGGTGTCCGACAAAATTATTTACCGTGCTTTAAGGCTCTCGAAAATCTTCGTAAGCACCTTACATAAAAAATGCCTCCGGAATCCGAATATGTTCATTGCCCAGATTAAGCATTTAATTTTTTTAAATTCATACAGGTATAGAGGGCCCGATATTTGGGGCATGCGACTCCCACAATTTACAAAATCGTCTTTTATCCAATTATATAATACATAAAACAAAGTTAGAAATGTTTTCTTTTAAAATTTTCTACCGCTTTATAGCCGCTAGTCATCTCCATTTCGCCGCTCAATTTCAGTGCCGTGGACGGCCGTACCGCCTTGGCAGCGGAGTGTGGCGAAGCGCTAGCGCGATAATTATCCGCGTACGCAGTGCTGCCATCGAACGTCGCTAAAAATTATCAAGTTTATCAATTTTATCAGTGGATTTAACGTCACGAACAATTATCGCCGGCGAACGTTAGCTGAGAAGCGTGGTGTCGCGCCGGTGAGACACCGCGTTCCAAGGCACCCGTTAACGTTTTCACTCCAAAGTCCTCGTGCGTCAGTGAACGCGTCACGGCGCCGTCGCTGGTGGCTGGATGCAGAATCATGCCGATTTGTGAGGAGTGATTTTTTGCACAATCTATTATAAAAGCACGTCATCAGGATTTTTTAAAATTTACCTAAGTTTTGGATTTGTATTATACAATTTTCTGCTATTATAAAAACTATTACTCAATAAATGTTTAACAAACTCTTTTTCTCATGTATATAATGAATTGTTTATTAAAAAGTTGCAATCACCATTTAGCGATAACTCCGACAAATTGGTGCCATTTTGCCATGTGGCGTCCCGCGCAAAGTCGCGCCTCGACACGGACTCATAGTCCTCCACGGGGCCGTTTGCCGATGCTAGGTTTGTACCGTCCATTCTGGCAAACGCGTCACGCGGCGCATACGCGTCATGTTCTGCCGTCTTCTTGGTGTACTCGGCGCTGGATACGGTAGTGGTTTGCATGGACCCTTCTTTCTGAATTTTTTGAGTTGAAATACAACAAAAAAGAATTAATTGAACTCATACACACTTTATTTTAAAACAATTAGATTATAAGTTGAATTAGGTTGAAAGTTAAAAGCAAAGTGTAGTTTTTACTCTAGGGTACATTAACACCGAAAAGGATAACCGTAATTGATTCTCTTACAGTAGCCATAACGTGCGAAATTTTATTTACATATGTAAATAGTCTACGCATATGTATGTAGAAAAGCTATGTATGTATAAGATTAAGCAAATTTAGTTAAGTTATAATGTAAATGCATTACTTTCCAAATGTCGGATGTTGGTGGTCGCTTTGCTTCAAAACGTTCGCCGTGCTTTGCCGTAAATTGCACGCTCGACGCGCTTTTGTCCACAAAGCGTTCGTCAGCGCCTTCGGCGTGCGCTTCGCGCAAATTGTCGCGCTTTGCTCTCGCGCGAACTTCGGCTGCGTCCCGAGGCGACAAAATTCCACTTTTTGCGTAAAATTCGCTCTGGCTGACAGTCTTTGAGTCAACTTTGCTGGAGCGCTAAACATTTAAATTATGTACATATACCGTAAATTTTTATGCTAATATATACATACAACACCAGCTTCAAAAGAAGAGAACTCACATCAAAAATTTCCGCGTTCTTTGGTCTTTGCGTCGCATTTCGCTCGCCTTTTTTCGGCGAAAATTCGCTTCGGTTCACAGTAACGCTTTCGATTTGGCTGCCCTCGCGCTAAAACTCCACAAAAATGGTCATTTTTATTGTTGGAATTCAACTTTAAAGGAGCATATGTATAAGCTGGGCGGAATTCAAAATTCAATCTACGAGCCGTACAAAATGGTCCTCTAAACTCTCCACTAAAATGGTCATGATCCCTAACTTTTGGATTTTTAATTGAGTATTCTTCTTTACATTCAGGACAAGTTTTGCTGTTATTGAATAAACCCCATTGTTTTTCAGTTAGCTTTTTCATACTTTTATTTTTTAAATTTATCAAGTAGTCACACATTTTAATTATGTAATCATTAAATTTTTCACCAGCATTATAACCTTTATAAACTTCAACATCAACTATTTTTCCATTAAAATCCACCACCACAGCACAGAAGGCAGAAGCAATATGTTTACCTTTAGTTTCAGTCCACGATTCATTGGGGGACCTTTATGCAATAGATGCAATTTGGCAAACGAAAAAGCAAGATTTATTCCAGTGTTCTTCCACAATTTAAAAGGCTACGATTCTCATTTAATTTTGAGCTCAATTAACGAAGAAATAATTAAGCGCTCGGATATTAGTGTGATCCCAAATAACAGTGAAAAATATATTAGTTTTAGTTATAGAAAACCGAGGAATGAAAACTCAAAACTGACTTATGAAATTAGATTCTTAGATAGTTTCTCATTTATGGCATCATCTTTAGATTCTTTAAGCAAAAACTTAACTGAAAACCAATTCCAAATAACTAAACAATTTTACCAAAATGACGAAGAATTTAATTTAATGAAAAGAAAGGGAATTTATCCATATGAACTGGTTTAAAAAGTATGAAGAAACTGAATTACCTAATAAAGATATGTTTTATGATGAATTAAATAACAAGCATTGTAGTGTGGAGGATTATGAATATGCAAAGATAGTTTATAATAAAATGGAATGTAAAAATTTAGGTGATTATACTGATATCTATATGATAAATGATGTTTTAATGCTAGCTGATGTATTCGAAACCTTTAGAGAAACTTGTATGAATTATTATAAATTAGATCCTTGTTGGTATTATACTGCTCCAGGATTAGCTTGGGATGCTATGTTGAAGATCACTAAAATCAAATTACAAACAATTAAAGATTATGACATGTACTTGTTCATTGAAAAAGGAATTCGAGGTGGAATGGTAAATGCTGTAAAAAGATACTCTAAGGCAAATAATAAATATATGAAAGATTATAATCCTGATGAAGCAAGTAAATACCTAATGTACTCAGATGCCAATAATTTATATGGATGGGCAATGATTCAAAAACTACCTCATGACGAGTTAAGATTTGAAATGAATAAAGAAAATTTTAAGCTGTACAAAAGAGAATTGTACGATTTAATCAATAATTTGAATGGAAATAATGATGACGATAAAGAAGAAAATATAAAATAATGGAACATCTAAATAAGACTGATAGTAAAATAGATGAAGAAAATAATATTAACTTAAGACATGTAAAAACTGTAGAATTCCAAAATTTTGATTACATTCAATTAAAGAAATATATCAAAGAGCTAAATAAAATAGGAAAAGGATGTATATTAGAAGTAGATTTAGAATATCCAAATGAAACACACGACATGCACAATGATTTCCCGTTTTGTCCACAAAATACTAAAGTTAATCAACAAAAAGTTTCTAAACTAATGAATACTTTGTTTGATAAAGAAAAATACGTAATTCATTATAAAAATTTAATTCAAGCATTAGATCATGGATTGAAATTAAAGAAAATATACAGAATTTTGATATTTAAAGAAACTAATTGGATGGAAAAGTACATAATGTTGAATACAAATCTTAGAACTAAAGCTAAGAATGATTTTGAAAAGGACTTCTTTAAACTAATGAACAATGCTGTATTTGGAAAAACAATGGAAAATATTCGAAACAGAGTAGACATTCAATTGGTGACTGATGAAAATAAAGCTGTAAAATTAATTAGAAAACCAAACTTTAAAAATAGTATAATTATTCATGAGAATTTATTGAGTATTGAAATGGAAAAGACAAGTTTAGAATTTAATAAACCAATATATGTAGGATTCAGTATCTTGACTTGAGTAAATATTTGATGTATGAATTTCATTATGATGTGATGTTGAAAAAATACAAAGATAAAATAAGATTGTGTTATCAAGACACTGACAGTTTGATATATGAAATTGAAACTGAAGATATTTACAAAGATATGAGTCAAATGAAAGAATGGTTTGACTTCAGCGATTATCCAAAAGATAATCCACTATATGATGAATCTAATAAGAAAGTAATTGGAAAGTTCAAAGATGAGTTGAATGGAAAGATTATGGAAGAAGGAGTATTTTTAAAACCAAAACAATATGCATTCAGCGTTGATGGTGAAGAGAAAAAGAAGTCAAAGGGAGTTAAGAAGAATGTAACTAAAACATTAAGATTGGAAGACTTTAAAGGATGTTTGTTTGAAGGAAAAGTTACTCGAAAAGAGCAATTCATGATTCAAGCTAAAAGACATCAGATTTATACTCTGAAACAGAATAAAGTTGCTTTAAATGAAGATGATAAAGAAGAATTTAAAAGATATATTTGTAACAATAAAATAAAAACATTAGCTCATGGGCACTTTAAGATTTAATATTATAGCTAAACAATAACGTAAACTACTCAAATTTATTTATACGCATTCAAATTTGCGCGCTTTTGTTTAATTTGGCATTATGTGTTAGCTTTGTTTTTTTACATTTTGTTGTTCACAATGTATTTCTTATATTTTTTCTCATTCATTTTCATGTTTTAATTTTCTAATTAAAAAAACGTTTTAAGGAGTTTTAGGCGAATGTGGGAATAGCCCCAAATGACTCCATTTGGGTGTCAAACGATAGCCCATGACGAGGTGAA
>SAUE01000206.1:105173-119358 GCA_009724625.1 Deladenus siricidicola
ACGAGAAAAGCAGAAAAGAAAGGCGACGAAAAAGAAAAAATTCAATCAAATAAGAAAAAAATTCACGTCAACGAGGTCACCCTTTTCATTTCATTCTTTCATAGCCAGCCCGTGCTTTTGAAATAATAATTGTGAAAGAAAGCAAAAAGTGCACTCACAAATATTGACTTAATCTTAAGCGTACACGACGACGCATTCGGTCATTCCTCCCCGAATTAAATAAAAAAACAATTTAATTGTGGATAAAGAAAGGGGAAGGCATAAAAGTTTGGTGGCAGACAAAAAGAATATTTTTTTGGAAGAAAAATGATTTTCGGCGAAAAAATAGCAATGAAAATGACGAAAAAAATTATTTTCTACGTTTTTTGAGAGAAAGAAAAAAGTGAAAATGTGAGAGACGTGAAATGCAGGGAAAGCGAGAGATGGTGCAGAATGAAGAGAGCGCCGGACGAAAAGTAAAAAACTCAAAAAAATTAAAAAACACGAAAACGCATTGAGCCAGAAGCAAGTGATGGAGACGCAGAGAACGAGAGAGAGAGAGTGAGGGATAAAATGCATTCGAAAAATATTTTTTTATTCAAAGAATAGAATTTTTTATTTCAGGCCGCAATAAAAAAAAAACAAAATTTTACTGCTAAAAAATTAAAAAATTCATTCCACTTTAGCCTTATAAGCCAGCCGCTTCCTTTCAATACTTGAGAGCAATTTTAACAACAACAAAAAAAAAAGAATTCAAAAAAAGAATTATTGAAAACGCAAATTGACAAGAAGTTTTGAAAATGAAATAATTTGTCAAAATTTGCCTAAAATGAGCTCATTTTGAATTGATAAAAAAATTCTTTTTTTTTCTTGTTGAACGATGATAATACAGAGAGGGTTTTCTTTTCTTTCCTTTCTTTCTGTCGACAAAGGCAAAAGGAGAAGAAAGCACGAGGAGTTTTGTTTTCCTCTTCATTTTTGATTTCGGTTTGCGTCATGTCCCGAAATGTTTTTTTTTCTCGTAATACGAAAAACACAAAACGTATGATCCCAAACACATATGTACATAATACATACACATACATGTATATCGCTTTCACGTAAGAATACTCGAATGAAATTTTTTTGTAATACACAAAGAAAAAAGTCCGACAGACACAAAAACACTTTCATAGACACATAGAGACGGACGAACACACAAAAAGACACACATACACACATGCACACATTTAGGACATTGGGAATTCCGGAAAATAAAAGTTTTGTGAGATAACACAATTGTGTATTATGTATTTTAAAGCGTGTGTGTGTGTGCGTTGTATGTATGGGTGTTCAAAAGTTCTAACTAATCCATTTATGTGTGGTGCTCCATGGCCCAAATTTTCCCCTCAAGTGCAACGAATTCGCATTGTTGCGGCGGCTATTCACGCGATCTCCACACAAAATTGGAAACAAGGCGAGCGTGTCCGTCCGCTGGACACACCACCACACACATACACTCCTAACACAACAAAACACACACACACATCATGGTGATGACACACACATTTTAATAGACGGAAGGAGGAAGGAGAGGTCATGGGAGAAGTGAATTGAATGAATGAAAGTGATATGACAAGTACCAGCCCCCCCCCCCCCCCGCCCCCATCCACTCTTGCTTGCCCGATAATTCGTTTAAATTTCACACGCCACGCGAGCTGGTTGGTCCGCTATTGTATTTTTTGTGTAAACACATACACATACAAATGTGACATACAAAAACACAATGTGTGTGAGTGCGGGGAATTCGAATAAAATGTTTTTTAACGAAATAAAGTATAAAAAATGAAGATTTTATTGAATTTTTATTTATTATTTGTATGGACGTGGATTATAAACATTTTTCACAAAAATTTTTTTAAGTTTTTGAATAATTTCAGATTAAAAAAATAAATAAATCACAAAAAAACAATTGATTTCAATAGAATTTACATTTTCTCTTTTGACAATTAATTGTGAGTCATAAATAAATAGGGAAATTTCCTCCTATAAAAAAGTCCGTAATTTACACCACAATTTGTGCACTTTCCATTTTTTCTAAACAAATATGGACGGATGAAAGAATGTTTCGAGCCACTTTTCTGTGAAGATTTAAAAATCGTTTCTCCGCAATTTTTAATCGGCTTTTAATAAAAAAACAAAATTCGGGAAAAAAATTGTTGGATTTTTTTTAATATCAAAAAATGTTTTTTATCTCAAATTTAATTTGTTTGGAAAATATTTTTCATTTTTGGAAACATTTTCGGCTCTCTCTCCTCTCTTCTGCAGTGGCGTCGCCCGGAATTTTTTGACTAACAATTTTTCGGGGGAGGGAAATCGCCAAAATTTCAAGCCTTGGCCACGCCACTCTATCAAATATTTTATATATCAAAAATTATAGCAAAAAGCGAGTGTAAATTCGAGACAAAAAATTACTACATAAATTCAACAACTGAAAAAATGAATACAAAGAAATAAATAAATTATTTTCCCTGAATTATACTTGATTGAAGACATCATAAAAGTTTATAAATATGTATGTATATGTATATTTGCTTTTCTCTCACTATACTTTAGTTATGGCACTTAAAAACGTGTAAAAATGTGTGTAAGCCGCGAATAAAATAAGCCAAAAATAACAATAAAAAATATAATGTAAGTAGAAATGACCAAAGGGGCGCAAAAGCGAAACAAAATCGCAAACATAATCGCGCTGTGGGGGTAAGGCAAGCGGAAATTTTGTAAAAGGCACAAAAAACTATTTTTTTCACAAATATTCAAAGCACCAAAAAGTAAAATTTAAAAAAACGTTTCACATTTGTCGTCAGAATTAATCAGTCTAGAAATATGAAGAAGACGAGGAAGAAACAGAAAAGAGAAAAATCAAACTTATACTATTAATACATATAATATGTATGTGATGGTCGGAAATGAAGTCTAACCTACCAAATTTTAAACAATACAAACGTAATATAAATAATAAAATCAAAATTTCTTCAAACAAAATCATCCCAACAAAAAAAATCCAATGCAAGGCGAATACGAACTGTATATGTTAGATATTTCACGCTTTTTAGCTAAAAAAAGGCTCGGGATTCTATATGGGAAAACTTAACTTGAATCCATAAATCAATTCAGAGATGCTCACGTAAAATTCTGTCTTTAAAAAAATTATTTTTTATTTCTTACCAAAACTTTACATAAAATGCCTATAAATCTGAAAAAAATCAAATCCGTGAAAGATCAAAGTCAGAATTCTGACTTGAGCATAACTCCACTTCAGCAATCCACTCCACCTCATGATTCAATTGAAGATTCAAGTCAGCGCACTGGAAAATACAATAAAATTTTTTATAGAAAAATAGGAAAATATTGCCTCAAGTTGATTCAAAAATGGTTCATGTTCCATCACCGACGAAAGTGTCAAACCCCCTGCTTTGTTTGACATAATACGAAATGAATGCAGGCATTTCGTTGGCTGAAATTGGCTTACACACTCAACGTCTTCTGCCAACGTGTGACGTGTGAAAGCCGATCAGAGTCCGTCAAACACTTTTACGCGCGATTTCGACGAGCCGGCCCCGCTCTAAACGAAGTAAAGTTTAAGAAAATTAACAAGAAAACACCCCACAAAAATTATTCACTTCATCACAGTGCGCTTAAAAAACTGAATATTTTTGGATGCTTCCAACAATATTCTCAAAAACATAACTAAATCGCGGCCGAGTCTTAATTCACTCCCAAAAACCGCACTCTTAATTCATCCCCCCAGCGCCACAAAAGTTAGTAGTGCAAAAAACAATCAGATAAAACCACAATCAAAATCAATCACTAAAATTCCATGCTCAAAACATCAACCACAATCGAAAAACTTGTAATTTACATCATACTTGTCAAACTACCTCCCCTCAATTAGTAGAGGAGAGTCTGACAATTATGGTTCACACCCACCCCTTGCACTCACCCACTCTCAAACCCACTCACTCACACACAACCTGATCCACTTAGGACGATCGATGCAGGACGTTGTGGTTCGGCTAGAATTATCATTTTAATACGTAAACGTCGCCACTATTTGTTTTATGGGGGCGGAGTCGGTCGGAAGTTCAACCAATTTGTTTTTCACAGAAAGAATCGCCAAAAAAAAACTCCACCCCACCTGAAGAACCCTGCTGATAAGCATTATGGTGAATTCTCGACAATTCCATCACATATTCTAACGGTAAAATTCCCTGTAGGTTTTTGTTCATTTTTGAATTTTCTTTTGTCAAAGTTCTCAGCTAAATTTTCAAGGCCTATGCTGCGGTGGTGGCCAACAATACCTTTCGCAGCGTGGAGTACTTGTCGATGCCGGAGTGAAGGTTGGACGTGTAGATGCGATCATGGTCCGTCTGGCGGCTTTCGCGCTTCAGCATCTCGATTTCCGTTCGAAAGTCCATTAGGCGTTCTTTCAAATTGCGATTTTTCTGGTAGTATTCTTTTCTGCAAAAATTGTGCTTTGAAATTCAAACATTAAAAATTGCAATTTATGCACCATTGGGGACCAAAAAAGAAGCATATCGCCTAAGTTATATTTTATACCTTAACGCCTATTCTTAATTTTTTCCATACATTATAAAGTGGAATGAATATACATTATAAAGTGGAATGAAGTAACATAAAAATAATTTTTTTACTAATAAACAAATCAAAATATAATAAAAGTTAGAAAAATGTATTTTTCAAATTAAAATCCCCGCCTACCTGGACTTCTCAATTTCGGCGTACAAATTCTGTAGCTCATTTTTGAAACATCCGCCGCCGACCGCAAACGCACCGGCCGCAAAATTTGGCGCGTCGGACGCGCCTTTCTTCTCGCCGCTTACTAAACTCGACTCGTTTGTGGCGGAGACGAAATTGGGCGATGGCTTCAGCGACTTAATATTATTATTACTATTGCCGTTGGTTTGTTTCGTGGATTCGGCGACGGAAGAGAGCGCCAACATTCCACAGCTCGTCGCGCCGTTCAACGTAGACGTCGGTGCTTTGGAGAAAGACGCGCCCGTGGCACTCGACGAAATTTCAGTGGCGGTGGTATCTTAAAAATAAAATTTTTATTTTAAAATTCTTTATGTAAAATGACCGCCGTTCCTGTTTCGATCGCTGTATTTTACCTGGTTTCTCCGAGAAAAAACAACAAATATACAAATGAAAAACGAAATGAAACTCGCGCAACATTTACCCAGTAATAAGAAAAAAAACTAATAAAATCAATACGAAAACCAAAGTCCTGCCGTACAAAATTCTTGAAAGTTACCGCTTCTTGAAAGCAATATACATTCTTGAAAGTTACCGTTTCGCGTCGTCGAGTGGGGCGCCGACGACGAAGGCATAAAATGATGCAACTCGCCGTAGGAATGATGGCGCAAAATGTTCGTGGACTTGACGCCGGCACCATTTGCACTCTTGGCGGCGCCACCGATCAGAGGATATGGCGACTGAAAATTCGTCTCACCGCGACCTTCCTCCTTGTCGCTGTGGAGAATTTGTTGGCTGTGATAGAGAGCGCTCTCGTCGGCGTCGTGTCGATCGCTCCCGCCATTTTTCACGTTTGCCACGCCATTGACGCCACCATTTTTGTGCTGATGTGTTTGGTGATAGCGCTTTTCTTTGGCGTCGCGCATCAACCGCTGTGCCATCAACTCCGCGTCGCGTACCTGTTAAGAAAGACAATAAAATATGTACAACGTGTAGAATATGTACATCCACCGCCACCGAACACTTTTCTGGAAACATTTGTTGAAAATGAAATTTTCAAAAAACAAATTCCCTTAAACAAAAAAATAATAATTGAAAATATAAGTCTGGGGAATTTTGTGCTCAGAGAAAAATTATAAAACAACTTTAAAAAATTAATTAAAAAATCGATCAACCTCACACACAAAATATACATTCAAACCTTTCGTTCCAACAACATTTTCATCTCCTCCGCCTGCATTTGCGAGAGTTTGACGCGCTGGACTTCCGCCTCCGCCTCGTTCGCGCGCTTCGACAACTCGAGCGCCTCCTTCTCGGAGACGCGCGCCTTCTCGGCGATGAGTTTGTGCGACTCTTCCGTATTCTTCATCACGCTCTGAAAAAAACGAAAAATTGTCGGTAAAAATTAAAATAATAAACTGTATATACAATTGGCAATTGAAGTAAAGCAGTTTTTCTTCGTAAAAAAGCGGTTTAATTCAATTGAAAAAAATTACACAAAAATACAAAAAACAACACTATAATAGACAAAATTATAATAGAAAAAATAGAAAAACAAAGAAATACTTTTAATAAAATTAAAAAAATAGAAAATACAAGAAACAAAAAAAACTGCAAGAAGTAGAGGTGAAAACACTAATAAATAATACCTGAATAGCCGCCAATTGTTCGGAGAGAATCGCCAGCTCGGTCTTGAAGCGATCGCGTTCAGACTCCGCTTGTTGGCGCAGTTCTCGTTCCCTTAGCAAACGATTTTGTTCTGCCTAAACTTCAATTTTTTTTTGTTCAAAGTGTAACCAAAAGTAAAAATAAATAAACAAAATCCTTCAAAGAATATTTCTTACTGAAGAAATTTTTAGATTTAAAAAAATATTCCACAAAATTACGCTGACAATTCTCTTTTGACGCTGCTCCTTGGCCTGGATTTTCATCTGTTGGATTTCGAGGAGGTCGGGTTGGCGTCGCCGCAAATACAAATTGTGCGTGCCGATGCACAAGTCCAAAATCGACGCGTTGATGGAGCAGTCCTGAGCGCGGAATTTGATTTTGCTGTTGTCCGTCACGCAAATCACAAACTCAACAAAATATAGAATAATAAAAAAATATGTAAATTTAAAACAAAATAGATAAAAAAATTAAAACAAACAATTTAGTCGGAATTGAGCCGAATTTTTAAACAGTTGACGTCCTAAGCAGAATGTTTGGTATTTTATTTTGAATAAATTTCGCAAATTTATTTAAATTTGTCGACAAATTCGCAAGTAACTCAAAAAATTCGCAAAATTTCAGGTAGTAAAAATAATAATTCCGCAAAAAATTTTAAAAAATTATTGCAAAAAATTTATTGAAAAAAATATATTAAGAAAAAATTTTGAATTCTTATTTTAATTTAAAAAATTATTTTTATAAAAAAATATAGTTAAAATTACCAATTTGTTTTGGAATGAGATGTTCTTGATTTCGGTCCACGGGAAAAAGGGTCTCGGCGAGAGGCGATTCGAAATCTCATAGATGCCAATTCCCTGCGCGGAAACGCCCAACAGTAAATCCGTGTCCTTTTGATTCTAAAGCGAAAACAATTAAAAAAATGAAATTCGGAAATCAATTTTTTTTAATTAGTGAATTCGGAAATCTAATAATTCAGCAGAAAATTCGTACATAAATGGAGTAATATTGAATGCCGTACATGTCCAAGTCCTGAGCCACTCGCAAATATTCCATTTCGGCGTCCTCTCTGAAAAAAGACTACCGCAATTTTCCAAATTTTTAGTGCAAATTTTCCAAATATTCAAAGAAAAAATAAATCACAAAACATATTTAAAAAAATCAATGAAAAACTCTTGAAATCTTCTCGACGTTCGAAACAGTAGTAGTAAAAAGCTAGGTCTTACGTGGAAAGACCGCTGTTGTTGGCCCACCACTTGCGAATTCGCTCCTCCCACATGTCGGCGGACATGTCGTACTGGTCGATCACCGACTGCGGCAACAGTCGGCTCAGCTCCAACTCCACGCCGCCCGCGACGCTTTCGCCGCCGTCCGTCGCGCCGCCCACATCGACCGCGCCACCGGCGCCGGCGCCCTCGAAGGCGGAAATTGTGCCCGGACAGTCGCCGTAGAGCGCCTGGACGGCGTAGGAAGCGAGGAGGACGGCCGCCTCCGGCTGACAATACAAGTCCATCGAGAGGATACTCTGCTTGATTTGGAGGAAGAAGAGGTGGCGCGTGATGTCCTGGATCAGCTCCTGAGAATTGGCACAAATTTTTGCGAATTTTCAAATAGCAATTTTTTTCAAAAAATAAAAATATTATTAGAAAGTTCACCACAAAATTATATTTAATATAAAACTTATTTAAAAAATAGATGCAAAAAATACACCTCTTCCACCGTCTCCGGATAGAATTTGACAAGAAAAAGAAAGTGAATTGAGCCGTCGCTTTGCTTTGGAACTTCTTGGGTGCTAATCTAAATTTTCCAAAAAAATAATTAAAAAATTTTTTTTTTCAAAATGCAAAAAAATAATTTAAATACCTTCAAGAATACATTCAAGAACATCCAATTTGGGATTTTTTTATTTTAAGTAAAAATCCGAGGCAAAACCTAGAATTTTTGAATCATTCCACACATTGGCAAAACTTTGTATATAAAAATAATTATTGGTCCCCAACCGCCCGCCCTCCTCCCATTCCAAAGTCTCAGACAATGATGACCTAAAAGAAAAAAAAGCAATTTCAACCTTTTTGTCCATTTGAAGCCAGCAAGGAAGGTCTTTTTTGTTCATGTAGCGAAGCCCAAAGTACCATATCTCACGCAATCCAATTATCCTACATACCGTATCGAACAGTTGTCGACCCGTCCAATTCGACTAAACATTATCGAAAAATCGTGAAAATAGTTGTTATTACACTATTTTTATTTTTTATACTCAATTGTTTATACACATGTTATAAAAAATTAAAATAAATAATCAAATAATAAATTAAAATTAACCATATTAAAAATAAATAAATATTAGCAAATAAAAAAATGTCCAATAAAAGCGATAATTGACAAAATCTTGAGACAAAAAATTGATTAAAATAGTTTAAAAAATTACTTTTTATAAAATCAGGAGTGCAAATTAAAAAATGTATAAATCAACAAAAAATATCAGACCTCAATGACGATGGAATTGAGGTCGGCGTCCATCGTCGTCACCTTCACCCGGGTCAACTTCTGGTTCCGACCCGCCAGCAAATTCATCATTTCTGAACGCAAGAATGTAAAATGAATCATCCCAGCCCACTCCCAAATAAAGTACAATTTTGAGCACTTCTTTAGTTTCTCTCCCCCTGACCAAATATTTGCTGGTCAATAAAATATTTGAATGTTTTTGAGATTCTCCGAATAGGTTTTATAGGCTGCAAAACGATTCTAGATTACTTTTAGTAACGTCATGGAAAAAAATAAATATAAGAAAGTTAGAGACCCAAGTGAAAATTTTCGTCAGGGGGGAAACTGAAGAAGTACCCACTTTTGTTATAATACAATACAGCCAGCTTTTTTCGCTAAAACCTAATTTTAGAAATTAATTATCTCGCCAATTATTTACGCTTCTATTTTCGTTGTAACATAAATTTTTTGGGTGAAAATAACCAAAAATTTGGAGAAAAAATTGGCAAATTCCTTCATTAAATTCCTTTGCAAAAAAACATTTTCCCACTGTTATTCAAAGAGAAGAGATTTTTTAATGTAAATTTCAGCAGAAAACGCTGGTTGAAGTCAATTTAGTCTCAAATTTCTCGAAGGAAAGCTTGGCGAAATGCTACTTTTCACTCTGCCGTGTCATCGGCCAGCAAATTTCCACGCATAAAGAGAACAACAACGTAATTTTTTTTTCGATTTTGAGGGAGAGGGTCGGAAGGGTATGAGCTGAACCAATTGTACATGTGCTTTTTAGCCCCTCCCCCCAATGTAAATGTGCTTTTTTGTCGTTTTAGCTGTAAATTAAAAAAAAGAGTCGACAATTTTTTTTGTTCTCCATTTGTCCGGTCTACACAGCTCCAAGCCCCCCTACCCCAACATCCATCAATGGGGAAGGTTTACTTATTACGTAGAAAATCGTAAGGTAAAAATGCAATAAATAATAGGAAAGTTAGTTGCTGGATTATGTAAAAATTTGTTGGATGACACAAAATATTTTGGGTTACGTTTTTGATTTTTGGGTTGTTCAGATATGATCCCTTGTTGACAGTTTCCACTTTGGTTTTTGTTGGTTTTTTACCTCGATGATGAATTCTTGTTTACTACCAGCATTTCCCTTCATAATTGTTGAAGTTTTTCACCATTTTTAAATATTTTTTTAAACATTTTCAGTGATATAATAATGGTTCTTATTGCCGCTTCGGTGATCACAAAAACCGGCCATGGTTCGTTCGTTGACTTTTTACATTCATTTTTGTGTAGTAACAAATTACGTCGATTTACCTATAAATAATTTTTTTTTACTTCAGCGTTGGTCACGCGCCAGTACGTGGCAGACATGACTCGCCCTCGCCTAGAGGGTCTCACTGACGCCTTCCCCAAACTTGTTGCTACGGAAAAGAGTAATCATTTTTTGTTTTGCATTATGCTTTTTAAAATTAACAACTACATGCGTTGACTAACCTTTACCTACGAGCGGATCCTAAAAGAACCTCTTACCTGAACCATTGCTCACGAAGGTAATGGGGAACTCCGAAAAATTTCGGATAAATAATTTTTATTGTGGGGTTGTGGGGTGTTTGGTCGCCGTTCAATGTTTTTGCTGAATTGTCAAAATTGGATTAGAAGATATTATTACTTTGCCAGATATTTACTTTTAGCTCAGCGCCAGCATACTTTCGTGGAGACGGACAGCGTTCGCTACGTCTACCAGCCGTTGGACAACGTCTATATGGTGCTCATCACCACGAAGGCGTCCAATATTCTCGAGGATTTGGAGACGTTGAGGCTCTTCTCTCGTGTGGTATCTAGTTTTTTTTTCATTTAATTTTTTGCTGAATTTTTTGAGCTAATTCGAATTTCGAACCCGGAATTTTTTTTTTAAATAAATTTTCGGTTATTTTCATAAAATTGTGGTTTAATTTTACCGATTTTTTCTCCACAGATTCCCGAATACTGTCACTCTAACGAGGAGTCGGAGATCTCGGACAAGGCCTTCGATTTGATTTTCGCCTTTGACGAAATCGTTGTGCTCGGCTATCGCGAGAGCGTCAATCTCGCCCAGGTGCGCACCTTCACGGACATGGACTCGCACGAGGAGCGCGTCTTCAACCAAATTCAAATTGTAATATTTTTGACTATATTTTTCTGGATTTTTTTCTTCTTCTGAGAAACTATGCGCTGCACGTCGCCAGGGGAGCGGCGGGCAGGGTAATTCCTCCAGAAGTGGAATTAAATGGAGAATTTTTTTCGCTTTTTGCTATATGAAAATTGAAATATTTGGTGATTCCTCTTCCGTATGACAAATTTGTTTTGATTGAATTCTTTCTCACATGAAAAATTCCTAAAAAAAAGTAAAAAATTGCAATTTTTGTACTGGAATTTTTGTTTTTACTATTTTTTTCTATTAATAATTTGATGAGGAAGTTTTTTAGGTTTTAATTCACATTTTTGAAGAGAAGAATATGAAAAATTTGAATCAGTCGAGATTTATTTCAGGCACAACAGCGCGCCGCCACGAACGTGATGAACGAGAAGGTGAAGGAGATCAAACGCGCCGAGAAGCTGAAAAAGACGCTGCGCCAGCACGGCATCGGCGCGTCGTCGGCCGCCACCGCCACGTCGCTGAGCTCGGCCGGCCTCGGCGGCGCGAACTTCACCGCCGCCGCGCCGAAGGACCTACTCTTCGGCGGCAACGGCGCCTCCAAGCCCGCGAAACCGGCCGCGCCGAGCGGCGGTGGCAAAGCGCTCAAGCTAGGCGCCAAGCCCACCGCCGACAGCGATCTCTTCCTGCAGAGGCTGCGAAGCGAGGGCCAGGAGGTGGCGGCCGCCCCATCAAGCGCCGCTTTGACAAAGGTGAATTATTGGTAACTGAAATTGTTCACTTATAATAGTAGTATGGTTTTGTAGTGCATTAAAAAGTTCTTTATTAATTTAACGCTTTTAATTTTACAATATTAATTCTACAACATTTTTTGCTGTTTTGTAAATAGAAAAAAATTCATTTTAATTGTTTTGCAAAAATTTTTTCTAGGCTATTTTCTTTTTTTAATTTTTTCCGCCTGTTATCTCTTCGCTTAACAAATCTTACAGATTTGCTTATGCGAAATTATATGCTAAATTGTTGAGTTACTTTTTGTTAGTAGCTTCTTTGACGGAACCAGATTGGTTTTTGTACGTTTTGCTTATGTGACTTGTGTTTTTAATTTTCATTTCATGGTTCATTGGATTTGACTTCGAGTGATAACGCCATTTTTTGTAGTCGTCGATCGCGTCGGGTGAAGGCGCGGGCGAAACAGCCGGCGCCTCCGACCATAAACAAGTTCACTTCAAATGCATCGAAAAAGTGAACGCAACCATAACACGCGAGGGCGCTTTGAAGTCGTGCGAGGTTCGCTTTTGAATTTTCGATTAAAAACACAAGGCCTTGATAAACAAATTACTTCTTGTTTTGGCAGGTAAGGAGATTTTTATTTATGCAAATGTTTTTATATCTAGGTGAACGGCTCGCTGGCGTTGCTGGTCACGGACGGAAAGTTCGGCAATGTGGAGGCGAAGATCCGCAACGAAGGCAACGACGGCGTCCAATTCCAAATCCATCCCAACCTCGACAAGTCCGTCTGGCAGGCGGAGGCGGTCTTACGGTTGAAGTCCGCGCAAAAGTCCTTTCCGCCCAATTTGGACGTGGGGCTGATGAAGTGGCGCCACAAAATCACCAACGAGGCCGACTTTCCGCTGTCGTTGGTGTTCTGGATCAGCGAGAACGGCGAGGGCTGTGACGTGAACGTGGAGTACACGCTTCAGCGCGAGGACTGGCAATTGAACAACGTTACCGTCAGCATTCCTTTGCCGTGAGTTTTGCACGGCAATAACCTTTTTGCATATATGTATTCTAGAAAGAATATTTTTATGGGTTTTTTCTCTATAATACCTCTCTTGGATACCATAATTTTGGTGAGACTGTTTGTGTTTTAGTCCCGCCACGGTACCGGTTGTGTCGGAGTGCGAGGGCAGCTACGAGTACACAAAGTCAAAGTCGTTGCTGGTGTGGAAGTTGGAGGTGGTGGACGCGTCCAACAAGTCGGGCGTACTGGAGTTTGTGACGCCAAACGGCCACGCTGAACACTTCTTCCCCGCAGCCGTTCGCTTCTCCTCCGACAACATGTTCTGCAATATTGCGGTACGCGTTAATGGCATCATTCTGGATGGGGGGGGGGGGGGTCATGTCCCGCCGGGGAGAGGAGAAATATTGTCCTCTTCCGTGGACAATTTTTTGACGCTGCCATAGTCCTGGAAATTCATTTTGTCTTTGAAGGAAAAATGAATATTTCAATTAAAAAAATATTCCTCCCATTTCAAAATGAATTGCGTGTGGAGAAGAATAGACAATTGTTCGTTCTTTTTTCCAGGTGGAAAGCGTTCGTCCGATGGGCGCCACGGAACCAATCGAATATTCGCTGGAGGGCTTACTCGTCACCGACAAGTTCGAAGTGCTCGAGAGTTAAATGTGAATGAATTATTTTGTGTGATTTTTTTTTCTATTCTCGGTCGGCCGCCTTCCATGTGTGTTGTGTCTAGCGTTGGTGATAAGGAATTGTTTTTTAGGGAAGCGAAAGATCATTTGGAAAGCGTCATTTGGTCTTAAATTGTGGGATCAAAAAGTGTCATAAAATATATCTTTCCTCACCACTAAAGATGTAAAATGCGGGGATGCAGATTCTTTAGCTCTGTGGTGATAAAATGAGCTACTATTTAGAAATGCTGGGAGGCCAAATCGTCGCTTTGCTTGAAATTAATGCCAAAATTTGGTCTTAAATTTAAGACTAACTCTGCTTTCATTATAAGACCATATAACGTTCCCTGGATTTCCGGATTTTTTGAGAATTATGACAAAATTTGACAAGAAAATTTTTTGAAAATTGTAGAAATTCATAAAGTCGGGAAAGTAATCGAAATTTTGCTACTTTTTTGCGAGAAAAAAGGCCAACATTTACCTTAAAATCTCCAAAAAATCTTCCTAAATGTTTTAATTATTTTTTAATTAATGGAATATATTCCGATATTTAGATTACAAGAAAGTCCATGCAAAGTCTTTTGGGGGCACTCAAAAAACATTTTTTAGAATAAAATTTGGTGGGATATTCGGGAATTTGTTTGACAGCGCCCTATTATATATTGTTTATTATGTAAAATGTGTTTAATGCATAAATTAATTTATTATATAAATTTTTTGTCAATTTTATTCTTTTTACGCTTATTCGAGTTGTTTTCA
>SAUE01000207.1:0-16126 GCA_009724625.1 Deladenus siricidicola
CATTTCAAGATGAATCATGACCGAAGCCAGTTGAATCCTAAATGAGCAAACTGAATCCGGATTCGAGGATTCAAATGAATCCAGGAAAGGAGTCATCTCCGAATCCGGTTCGTGAATCCGCTCGGATTCAAATCACAGCACTGGAGGGAGTGGCTAGAAAAAACATAGGTTTAGGATTATATAAGAAATTCCACATTTGCAGGAGGCCCGTCTGATGCGACGCTTTAAACACAACAATGTGGTGAGAATTTATGGCGTCGCCGTCTACGAGTCGCCTCTACTAATTGTAATGGAGTTTTGTCCGGGTAATTTTTTCATTACATTTTTACAACTGTTTAGTAGATATTATATTGTACAATTTTAGTTTAAAAACATTAGAATAGTCTCGAAATATTTAATGTTTTCCGAGTTTAACACAAAATTCCAAAATTAATAGAGTAAGATCCTTGAAAATTATTTGTAAATTTTAGGTGGTTCTCTTGTTGACTACTTGCGTGCCAACAAAGGCAAAGTGTCCGCCGCAGCCAGATTCAAGTTCATTTTGGAGGCGGCGGAGGGTTTGGCATTTTTAGAGCAACAAAAATGTGTCCACCGCGACGTAGCCGCCCGCAATTGCCTCCTGACATCGAGCAACGAGTTGAAAATCTCCGACTTTGGCATGTCTGATGAGCGCCAAATCATCCAAGACGAGAAGCTGGAAAAGGTTGGTTGAAGCAACATATTGAAAAAAACGGCTTGATTATCGAACTCCTCCTTCATACAAATCCTTCACCTTCACACAAATGGCTAATACATATATGTCTTAGGTGCCTGTAAAGTGGCTGTCCCGCGAAACGCTCGAACATCGCATCTACTCCAATAAAACTGATGTATGGGCGTACGGGATTATGTGTTGGGAGGTATACGCTGACGGCGCGGAGCCATACCCTGGCCTCACCAACATTCAGACACGAGCCAAAATTATCGTCCAGGATTATCGTATGGAGATGCCTAAGGTTAGTTTCCTTTTTTTATTGCGTAAGTAACGGGAAGGACTTGATTTAAAAACCGCTACGATATTTGTATGAAATTTATATATTTTATTTTTCAGGGCACTCCGCCTGCTATCGTGAAGTTGGTCACAACTACGTGGGACAAAGACCCGAAGAAGCGCCCCGATTTCACGAAAATCTGTCAGTTGCTCAAAGAAATGAAATAAAAAATACCGTTAATTCCGCATGTAGATATTGGCCTCACCAACATAGATATTGTATATTGTAAGCAATCGTGTGTAAAAAATAAACTAGAAGACTGGTTGGGATCCTTCTTATCACATACGACTTGCAATTTTAGATCTTGAATCATTGGAAAATAGGAGATTAAAAGCAGATTTGGTTTTCTTTCATAACATATTGCTTGGAAAAATTATTATAAATAAAATTTGCCGAAAATTAATACTGGAGCTATTACTAGACATCACAATACGAAATTTTATTTGCCTCACTCTAAAACTAAATTAAGATTTAATTCATTTATTCTGCGTACAGCAAGGATTTATTCAAAACTTTCAGAGAATATAACCACTATAACCAATGCAAAAATATTCAGAAATAGCTTAAATGACAATATTTTGACCAAAATATTCACATAAAACTACATATATGTGGTTAGGTCTGAGCTTGGGTAATAGTATTTTTTTATATTTTTTTGTCTTAGACTTCGCTATTTTAATGTTAATTATTATCCTTGTTATGTCTTTATGACGTATTTTTAAGTAAATAAATAAATCCTCTGAATGGTTCAGATAATTTTTTAGCAATCCAAAATTAATTTTCGAATACAAACTCGCTTATGCACCTACAAAAGATGGACAAGTTTGCAAATACACGAAAAGCACGAAAATGCCGTTAAAAATCTCCAAGTCTAGACTGTTTTTCGACCGGTTTATTTATATTATAGGAAGTTTTTTATGTTATAGTAAAGCAATCGCGTGTAAAAAATAAAATACATAGAAGCGTGGTTGAGATCCTCTGACTGGTTCAGATATTTTTGCGGTAAGTTGGTTTTTTTTTCAATATTTTATTTTTCTCCACATTTTTAGAAAGCGTTTGATATGACTTTCGGGTGCGAGGCTTGGATTCTATGTATAATCTCAGTTGTGTCACCAGCAATAAACTTTTGGATGATGAAATTTATTGGGTGGTGAAATTGATTTTATTTCACTTTGCATTTCACGTTTTTATTGGAAATTATCTGTGTGTTATTTACAGTACTGTATTTAAAAAAATCAAGTGCATTTTACACAAGTAAGTATTTCTTGCATTATTATTAGATTTCGAGGGTATTTTAATTATCGATTTTCTGAATAGGTGCCTTAATAATTAATGACCACAATCTCTTATAAAATTGTTGATTTTCACTGGTCACATTTTAGTCTTTGTTGTGAAGTTCCAATTTCTCATTTTATAAATGATGTCGAAATCAAAAAGTAAGACTTCGTGCATGGATATCATTTTATTAAACACTAGGAAAAGTTGCTAATAAATAACAATTAAATAGTTGCAAAAACATTTGGTATGAGTATAATAAAAAAAGAAACATTTTGTTTGTTACTTATTAGCCATTCCTCATATGTATGTAGTGCTTTATTCTCATAATAATCCCGAGTTTGCTGTTCTTAAAAAATATACCTGTACAAATTTTAATTTAAAAATTGGTGAAAATAACTTGATGACGAATATAGCAATTTGTGGCATCGAAAATGTTTTCTTTGTATTTGCTTTGTGAGTAATGCAAACTTCCAAATAAATGTAGCTCCAAAACATTTCATGCAGTCCAATAAAAGTACATACATTTTCAAAGCCATTTTATGTATTGTTTTTAAGCAGCGAAAGTATGTTGGTTGTATATGTACATACATAAATATGCGGGAAAGAACCTTCATCTTCATTGTTTATGACTGTGACGTAACACGTCATTTCACTTAGAATGAATTAGTGGTACAATCCAGTTATGAGTAGCGGTACCCATAAGTACGCATGAAACCGCTGAAGCCGAACGCCGGATTGCTTTCTACCAATAGCTAAAATAGTAGAGAAGTAACGAGAAGCATAAAAATGGGAATATCGACAGAAAATAATTTTATGGACAAGGAATGATGTAGGGGATTAGACAGGCACACAAATATAAAGACTGAATGAGTGAGTGGGAAAGAACGCGGGAAATTAATTTGTGTCAACAATTTGTTGAAAAACAAACGCATTTTCGATTGTTTGGCACATAACACGGACGACAAAAAATGAAAAATACGCAGAACAACCAAATAGAGAATAAAAGTAAGCTTTCTGGATGATTTCTCTAATGCCTATTTGTAGCGAAAAACGCTTGAAATTAAACCACAGTCGACTGACAGGAAATGAAAAATGCAAATCACGACAAGCAATGCTAAGACGCACGCATTATCGAGAATGAAGCGGGGGGGGGGGTGGTGATTTAACACGTTCATGATGCGTACGCGACGTCTTTCACAAACAATATGGCTTATTATTCCAGTTACCTAATATTAGAAAATTAAACAAATTCAATATTTGGGTAAGCTGGAAATTTTTTGTTATTCCTACGCTGCGCATATCTGTTATATTTCCACTGAACATATCAAAAAACTGCAAGCCATTACAATTGTTTCATGCCTTACTATTTTTAAAGTCCCCATGCTCCTCGTAAGACTTGTGGGAATTTGAGAATTGCTGAGTAATTGTTCCAAGACGCTAGCCAAGCCAACAAATATCTACAAATAAAAGTCTGTTTTCATATTCGCTTTTTATTCGACTTTCGCTTATTTCCGTTTCAGCCCACGTACACTGCGCTAACAAGTGAAGTGAGCGAAAAGAAGAAATAGTAAACAAAAATTTAGCTTTCGGCTTCTTAAAGAGAAAAATGGTTTTTGAAACTCAATATACTCGGCTTTTTTGGCGATGAAACATTCTCTGCCTTCATAGAGTTTTCACCATCACTATTCTCTGTATTTTCACTCACACACATAACATCAAATACTAACTATAAACTTATTTTTTATTTGCGTGTTATCAGTTAAAAACCTCTCCATATTTTCGCTCATAAATGAAATAAAGAGCGAACGAGAGAGAGAGAGAGAGTCATTATTCTGGTGGGGCAGGCGGTCGGAGAACTGTCGCCTCATTATATTATTTTTCACTCGCCGAAATAGCTTGTAGAATAGTGGCGGCGTTATTTCGTTTGAGTTTTGTTTCGCGGAATTATTACCACCTCTTTCTCTACTCTGTTACAACACTACTACAAAGATAACGGCGGCCGACGACAACAGACACAGGCACGAGGGCAGTGACGGCGCAGCGAACGCCGTTGGCATTCGCTGCCGCAGCCGCTGCTATCACAGCCAAAGCTCAGCCAGCAGTCATTTTCAGTCGAATAGGCGCTTTTTTGAGAGAATGTGGTGCGCCGTATTTCTGCTCTTTCTTTTATCAGGAGATTATTATCGATTATTTGCGTTAGCTGATAAGGGCTTTTATTCAGGTATGACATCATTTTTTGATTTAATGTAATATATAGATGCATATGCATGCATGTATGTTTGTATAGTTAAGTTAAGCGTTTTTATGAAACAGAACTTGTTAAATAACATATCTAGATAAACAATAAGCACTTAAAAATTAACAAAGTTGCAAATTTTGAAGTCAAATTTTGAATTAGACCTGTTTATGATCTTGGATACATATATTTCATAAAAAATAACTTAATTTTTTTAAGACATATATTGTTCATTTTTGTTCTGTACACACACCTTTTTTTGTCGATAGGTAGTCATAAATTTTTAAATAACTTTTTTTAAATTTTATTTACTCAGATTTTATTTGTGTGCAATATTTTTATTATCCTGAATTCGAAAAATTACAGAAGGTGGCAGCTTTTCAAACAATAAACTACGGCAACAAAATGACAACACCGATTACCCAGCCAATAATTTCGGTGCAAGACAGAGGTACGTGCGGGATGAACCTCTGTCCTACTATCCCCAAGTACAACAACAACAACAGGCGGTAGATGGTAGGGGTGAGAAGTATTTACAGAACATTGTGGAACAATTGCAAAATCAGCGCAACTACGATTCGTACCGCGGGTTTGCAGCTGAAGATCCCTCAACGGGTTAGTCATTTGTTTACAAATATATTGGAATTAGACGTGGTATTATTGTGTATGTACAAGAATTGGGCGTGGGTTTAATTAGGATGCTTTTTGAATTATTTTAGGAGTTATTGGAATGAAAGTCTTATTAAAATCTACTCTAATTTCGTTTTCTATTAAACGTACATATTTAGAGCAACGCAAAGTTGTGTTTATAAAAAGTACAGTGATTATTAAAAACGCATAAATTGCGCTTAATTAAGGTTATTTAAATGATAAATATGGTAAATAATTGAAAAATTCGGAGAATTTCTTCCAAATATTTTTGAAAACTTTGTTATACATATAATTTTATTTGCTTTGATAAATTAGAAAAAAATGATTACAAAGTAAATATTTTCCCATACAATAATTTTGGATAAACTTTTAATTGCGGACAAAGCTTAACATTTCTTGGATATTTTTTAGACAACGAATTAGTTTTAAAAATTCCCACGAATTTCCTTTTTAATGAATAATTAAAATTTAATTTACAGATAAAAAATTTTAAAATTGTATTCTTACTAATCTATCGGATGAATTAATATTTGTGTTAATTTATGATAAATTAAGTTGGCTCATATAGCTTTCAAAGTAGGAAGTATTGCATACAATTTTCATTATGTTTTGATCTTTGAATTATTTACTGTTTCCTGACAATTTACTGAATTACTGTCTATTCTGAGTAATATTAAATGAAGAAAAAAACCCGATATTAGAAAGACGTTAGAGATTAAACACGGCATTGTAAGAAAGACATCAGAGATTAATAATTTTAGAAACAATTATTTGATTTTCGTACGGTAGCCATTTCTGTTTTAAGCTAATAAAGTTCAAGAGATATTTTTGTCTTGCAAAAGTAGATAAACAATATTTATAATAACTTTGCAAAATTTATTTCTATTATGTATTGTTCTCCTTTTTTCCTTTTTAATAGCATAATTTGAAATTTATTTGGACCAATTTAATCCACGTGGCCGAATTAATATGTTAACCTGCTCAAAAACAATTAATTTTGAAATTTATTTTCCTTCTTTTAGAAGACGAAACTTTAGCGGAGTTGGAAGAGCTACGAAAATTTAGCGAAAAGATCAAACAGCTTGAGGATGGTTCATCTTCACCCTCGGAAACATTTGGCAGCTCTCCGGAGGTAATTTAAACTTATAAACATTCCACGTTGCAACACTTGAATATATATTATGTTTTTTTTTGTTTTTTATGCTTAAATTTTTCGGAACATACACACCGCCTATATATTTTTCGCATAATATATATGAATTGTTTTTGAATTAAATCGTTTTAGTATGAACAAGTGTCGGCGAACGAGAAATTCGGGCCGGAGACTCCTGAATATGCGAGGAAGGGAGATTTAAAACTATATTATCCCGTCTCCGAACGGCCGCTTTCTGCCCAGAAGAAGGGCCAATCCGAGTTTGTAGGGTTCGTGGAGCCGGAGCGCACTCATGTAAACTATGGTCTAAAGGGAGCCGAGTACTTGGAGAAACGCGTCGCCATGGACAATCCCGCACGCGCTAATCATGGCAAAGCGCTTGGCTTCATTTCTTCCTCTGGCAATATTGTATTTCTCGGTATGTGTTAAATCTCCAGTCTATGTAATTTCTTACGATAAACATACATACATATTTGCCTTTACGAGTTTTATCTTCTTTTTTTCAGCTTTCGTAGCGATGTGTTGCGTAATGAGTGTCGTCGGAGTCGTTGGCGGAATGTACTACTTCAATCAGTACGTTTTATTTACATTATACATATGTATAAAAATGTGAAACACTTATCCAATTTAACAATTAGCCAATATAATTATTTAATATTAGCTCTCTTGAAAATCGAATTTTAGTGTGCGTAATGTTCGCGAAGATCCGTTCGACGACTTTACACGTTATTCGCCGGCGGGACCGGGTCGTGACCGCCTTAAGCGCGGCGCCGACGCAAATGGACGCTTTGGCGGCTCTCCATTGGGCGGTGCCGGCGGCGAAAAGGGCGATGACGCGCTCGCCTATAAGGCACAGCTTCATCATTATCAGCAAACCAAACAGAAGATCATCGGCGGCGACGGTGCTAGCGTAGTGGGCGGCGCGACTGGGGCGGTCGGTGCCCACGACCTCACCGACAAATCGGACGACGAGGACGACGGCGCCGACCTGGAACACAACTTCAGCGTCTACGAGTGCCCCGGCCTCGCACCCACCGGCGACATTGAAGTGCAGAACCCAAACTTCGTGGAAGTTGTACCAAAATAAACAAAAGGCATACATATAAAGTTGATTAATTTGCACACAATAAGACTAATTTTGAATTGGATATTCACACAAATTTACAAAGTTCGTAGCTTTTCTCCCAGCTATTGACAATCAATCTCAAATTAATGTAGTTAAAAACTTGAAATTTTTTCCGAAAGAAAGCGTTCTTTATCATTTTTTCTTCTTTATTCATTATGATACAATATTTTCTCTTTTACGGTGAATCTTTGATATTTCATACATATTATCTTTTTTATTTTTAATAACTAGATTCTGAAAAATTGAGAACGTTTAAGGGATTGTGGTATTTCCAGGCGGATTTTTGCTTTGGAAATTCAAGCTCGGCTTGCACATATGTACAAAATCTAATTAAAATTTATTGCAAATGTTAAAATTTAAGTATTGGAAGAATCCGATTCGTACATAAAAATCTAAAAGTGATTGAAAGGTAACTTTTCATGGACAATAAAATTTATAAACTGCTGTATTTGGATTTTGTATTGGAATTTGGATTTTGGTCAAAAATTGTAAGATTCCAAATTTTAGTTTATTATATTGATTAAAAAAGATAAAAAATTATTTATTCCATGAAAAATTTGCTTTTAAATGGCTTTGTAACGAAGCAGTTTTGCAAAAACGTGTAAATTATAAATTTCTAAATTGAATTCATTTTTGACCTATGTATTTTTTCGTCTCAATCTGTTCTGCGTAAATGAATTGTGTTTTTCAATACACAAAAATATGCTTTGTTTCTTTTTTTCTTTGCTGTTCTCCTCGGGCCAATATGTGCATCCTCCCCTGCACCATTCACGTGAGTACGTCATGATTTGTGCGGAAAAAAATAAAGTGCGCGTTTTGGAAAAAAAAGAAAAAAGAGGAATTTTTTTAAGCATAAACGACTATCTATTTTACGGTATTTCATAAAATACATATTTTTTTGGTTGGTTGGTTTGGTTTGGTTCGGTTATTTTTTGTTTGCGGTGGCGAAATAAAAATGTTTTAAGCTATGAAATTGCGCGTCGGCAACTTCTGCTTGGGACTATATGAGATTAGGAATGTTAAATTAATAGACTTATCGGTTTATCATTTATTCAATCAACATACTGTAGTCATCATGGTAATACGTGTAAAAATGAACAGTTTATTTATTATAAATCGATAATGTCTGATTCAAGACGATAAAGAACTTGTTAAATATATCGTACAATGTAAAATAACTACAAAATATTTAAAAAATCAATGAAGATGTGGATTATAGAAAACACATTAGGGTTATTTATAGTAGAAGGCTGATCAGTTCTTAAACTATCTTTTTCTAATACATATTATTATTAAGTTGGTTCAAATTTCTTAATTTTTTATGCATTTGTTTCATTTTTTCATGCATTATTCATCGACAATGAGATAAAAATTTAGTTCACATGTTAAAAAAAGTCATCTTTTAGCGCAAGCCGGAACAAGGGTTTGGTTAACATCCGCCGGCAAAAACGAATACGGATACGGATGTTGCATACGAGGATGCAGCTTTTTTGCAAGGAAAGAAACATTCTGTAGTGGAGAGTGATTGGCTTTGGATGGTGTGTATCAGGGTTGGGCGGAAGCAAAAATTTTCAATTCATTCTGATGGGTGAAAAAAGATTTCGGAATTCGGAATTCCGAGGTCAAAAATGGCCGGAATTCCGCATTTCGGAATTCGTAAGTCGGAAGTCCGCCCAACCCTGGTGTGTAAATGTATGTGTGTGTAAGTGGCAAACACGTATGGGTGTTTCTCTTGGGAAAAGCCAAGTTAGATGATCTGTTTTGATCAATCAGACGGGATAAAAGCAGCCGCTCCGGATTTTTGACAGCTAAGCCGCTCCGGATTAACGAGCAGCAGTGCTACTGTACTAGCTCAGGCAAGAGACAAGCTGGGGCCTTTCTTAAGAGGGAACTTGTGCAGCAGGTTCAAACCGGATTTGGATTCAGGATAATAAGGATTGTACCAATATATTTAAATTTAAAATGGGTTTACATTGGTATAGTTTCCCCAAAAGGGCGATTCACCACAATTCAAAGTTTTACCTCGTTTTTTTTGAATGTTTTGTTCCGTTTCTGTGTCCTACTTTAAAAACGTTTAGGGTACTTCAGTGAAATATGCATCTGGATTTGAAAAAGACAATTTTCGCAACAGATTTTTTTTGCATATGTGTGTGATTTGCGTATGTGAGAGCTAAAAAGTTTTTTCTTTAAAAAGCAGTCTTTGAAAAAAAAATTAAAATATTTTTTTCTATTTAAAATCAACTGAGAAAAATTAAATGAGCGATGTAAAAAGATTTAGGCAATAGGACTTCTGGATCTGCTCAATATTTTGCGTAATTGTCGACTTGTAAACAGTCGGATTGCGAATGACGAAGAATTTTTTGTTGAAGCTGGCCCGCCGATATGATCTTTTCCATCGACTATTCATTATTTTTATCTTTGTCACGTTTTTGCTATTTTTCAATAGTAAACATTAAAGAGCATAGTTTAACGGACGTAACATATTGAAATTAAATATATGTAAAGTCGAACTTGTTGACAAATTTGTTGCGAAACTTAAAAACGGAAATATGTGTTATTTTAATAAACTTTTATTTGGAAAAAAATTTAATGTTAATTTTTCGTTATTTTAAAATTTTTTTAATTTTTATGATTTTTATTGATTAAGATTGACGGTGTTAACATTATAGTTTACATTTTTCTGAATAATAAAAAGCTAATTTTTTTATCTAATTTATTGTTTTAACAATTTAAAAATGCTATCCTTTAAGGAGAATTGATTCTTCGTCTTGAAGATTTTGTCAACAAAATTTTATCAGCAATAATTTGCAATAATTTCTATTGTTTACGTTGAAAAACATGGTCAAAAAGTTGCAAATTAAATTTTTTTCAAATATTAAAAGAGCTCAATAAATAAAACTCAATATTTGTATTTTCGATTATTATCGTATTCAGTTTGAATGGGAAATACCGTAATTTGAATTATTTAAAATGACATCAGTATTTAAACTTACATGTACTATAGCAATTTGTGTAGCCCTCGCGGCTTTGATTTGTTATTTGACATTAAATCCCACGCAAGATAATCCGACCAAGATTTTCAACAATGGAAAAACGCGCAAAGGTTAGTGTAAGTCATGGCTGTGATTCGAATCACTCATATGATTTAAATGAATGACAAAATAACTTTTCGAATATAATATACATATAAAATTTTACATCCCTAGCTTAGATTATTATCGTGAGATAAAAGTTACCGTAGAACTACATTATAATTTTACCTTTTTCTACGAAGGAAAAAGGGAGTAAAGAAATAATACATTGGTGAAAAAAATTATAGGTTCACTTCAATTTTTTCAATTTTACTTTTACACGTCAAACTTTTTTCCAATTTGCCAAAATTGAAAAAAAGTGAACCTATAATTTTTTCCGCCAGTGTATATAGAATAAGAAAGAGCAGGAAAGAGAGAAGTCAACGTTATGCAATAAAATTTAGGACGTGACAAAAATGAGGGCCATGGTAAACCGGATACCATCTCGAAAAGAATTATCAGGAATGTTAAAGCATCGAATATCGAAAAAAATTTGCGTCAATTTATTGTGGAGCCACATTGGGCAGGGACCTCTGCCAATTACCGTGTGGCCGATAAGATTGCAAATCTTTGGCGTGAGGCCGGAATTGACAGTACTTTACAAAAGTTTACATACATAGACATATATATATATATATATATATATATATATATATATATATATATATATATAGTATATTTTAAAATCAAAGAAATTTGTATAAAAGTATGTACATTTTAGACGTGCATTTTATAAAGTACAACGTAATGTTGGCCTATCCAAATCTCACCGATCCTAACCATATTGCTATTTTTGAGCCTGATAGCGGAAAGAATGTCTTCGAGAGTACCGGTATGAGTCCCGTTCTCATTCCCAATGAGCAGGGAGCTCCAGGTACAATTTTCATTTCTTTTTTGCATTTCGTAAAAAAATAAGATTTAAGGTGCTGGCATTCAGTGGCTGGCATACTCTCCTGCGAACACCGTAGAAGGCGATGTGGTTTACTGTAACCGTGGTACCAAAGAAGATTTTGAACGGTTGAATAAGTTAGGAATTTCAGTGGAAGGTAACCTTATAAATTTTTCTAAAAAATGTATTATCAATTTTTCGTTACAAATAATTTCAGGAAAAATAGCGCTAATGCGTTATTACAAAGAATTCCGTGCATCAAAAATTTATTGGGCACAAAAATATCGAGCAATGGGTGCAATTTTATACTCCGACCCTTTGGATTTTGCACCGAATGGCACTGAAAATGGTATGTAAGTTCAAAAAATTGCTCTTTATGATATAATGCACATACACATACATATGTAAATATATTAGTCAAATAAAATGTTCTTAGTGTATCCCAACTCTATATACCTTCCCGGCCATGCAGTACAACGTGGCACAATAAAAATGGGCACAGGCGACTTCCAAACGCCGCTCTACCCATCACGGCCAGATATTTTTCGTTCGATAACAATAGAAGAAGTTTGACTTATCGTACTTTACTTTTTTACGTTATAAAACAAACTATGTAGTGATAAATAATTTGAAGTACCAATAATTTGAAGTGATATGATTTTTTGAGATCTTCGTATCCTTAAATTTCGCGTTGAGATTTTGACAAAATCTCCAAAACTCGTGTAGATCTCGACATTTTTTATTTCTTACTGAATTTTTTTGTCAATTATAATTGTTCAAATTTGTTTTAGGCGAAAAAGAATCAAGTTTTACCTTCGATACCGGCCCTTCCGATCGGCTACGAAGATGCGTACAATATTTTTAGACGATTGGGAGGCCAAAACGCCCCTGACGAATGGCAAGGCGGCCTTAATCTCACTTATCGGCTTGGTCCCGGGTTCTCCACGAAACAAACGAATGAGTCGGAGAAAAGCTCAGTTGAAGATATTCATAAGCTGAAGCTTCGCATCAAAGTGAACACAAAATTTGAAGTGAGGTATAAATTTACTTGTAAGGTTTTTAATTAAATTTCACATGTATGCAATCATTTTTAAGAGAAATTCGCAATGTAGTCGGCTATTTGATGGGCGCTACTGACCCGGACGATTACGTCATTGTAGGCAACCATTATGACGCGTGGGTATACGGTGCTGTTGACCCCAATAGTGGCACGGCCACACTCGCAGAAGTGGTCAGGGTGTTCGGGGAAGCGGCGCGCTCTACCGGCTGGCGTCCAGCGAGAACAATTGTTTTCTGCAATTGGGACGCTGAAGAATTTGGTATGTATATTATATAAGAAAAATATTCGCCGTTCAATCATTTTTTAAAACTTACTTTAGGTATGATTGGCTCTAACGAATTTGTCGAAGATTTTCTGAACATTTTAAGCGCGCGCGCCGTAGCGCACTTCAACGTGGATTCGATAGCAACAAATTTTGGATTGTAATATATTACATTATTTTTTGTATACATATTTTTTATACATTTGTATTATTATACATTTATATATTTGTATTATTTTTGTATTATATTTTTATTGGTTTTACATGTATATACTTTTTATACACATATTTACATATACATATGCATGTATAATATACACATTTCCATCTTTTACGTTTTACAGCAAAGCACTCGGTATGCCTTTGCTGTTCGAAGCAGTGATGGAAGTCGCGCGTAAAATCGCAAATCCCATCGCCGACCAACGCAAAGAGGGAATTCATACACTCTATGACATCTGGTATGCAAATTTAGCATTTACTCGTAATTTGATAAAAAAAAATACATAAAGGTATTTAGGCTAAAGAATTGGCCAAATAAGGACCCTGCATTTCGCGGTTTGCCGGCATTCGACGTCCCCGGCGGAAGCAGCGACCACGCCAGCTTCATCAACATTGCGGGAATTCCGTCCGCATTTTTCCAATATTACAACACGACTTCCGTTATTTATCCACTCTACCATACGCTCTACGATACGATGTACTACGCTAGAAATCTGTCGGCTATGGAAAACTTTTCAGTACGCAAAGATTATTTGAAAAATTACAAAATGTAGTCTTTTTACATACTAGTCCTCTTTACAGGTACACAAGGCAATGGGACAATTTTTGGCAGAATTATTGCGGAAATTTGCGGATGATGAAATTATTCCGCTAAATGTGACAACTTATTCACATAAAATTCTTAACGAATATTTAGTCGACTTGCAGAAAGAATTGGAAAAATTCCCTAACCTCACAGACGCTAACTTCAACGGTTTCATAGAGGAGGTCAACGAAGATCCGAATAATTATATTCAGCCGGCCATTCATCAATTCAACCTTTTAAAAAGAAACGCGAAAGTGAGTGATTAACAAATATAATACATACAAACATAATTTATTTATGTCTTCTGCATTCAAAAATAAATCCAAAATGTTGAAAAAATTAAAAAAATTTTTTTGGATTTGACAAAAATGCATTTTTGTATTATATGTATAATTTGTTTTTGTCTGATCCAGTGCCAGAAACACGAATGCATTTTGGATGAAATTTGCTGATCGAATACCCATCTTTCATCGCAATCACGTTACAGTAAAAAATAAATTGTCTTAGGAATTCCATGAAGTTGCTCAAAAATTCGAGAAGGATTATGTCTTATCGCGATCAAACATATTGACTCCGTCACGTGCAAACAATCGTCTTAAAATCATCGAGCGCTGTTTTATAAATCCGAGGTAACATATGTTTTGCTGTAATGTTTACATTTACGTACATAGGCGCTGCGACAAAATTGGAGACTTGCAGTTTGAAATAATCTTTGCGGTTTAAAATAATCGCACAATTATTTTTAGAGTATATTAAATAAATTTTCAACATTCTTCAATTTCTGTTTAAAGGATTTAAAGGCGAATCAAATATCCTACATAGTATTAAAAAATTAAAAGATATTATATTTTTTACATTTTTACACACATATAATATTTAAAAAAAATCGAAATTGTATTTTGTGTTCAAATACGTAACATACATATTTTAAAGGGGAATATCTGACGATCCATCCAAGAGACATGTGCTCTTCTCTACAGGAGCCGAAAATATGTATGAGGCCAAAACCATGTATTCCGTGTATAAAAAAGTACGTTTAATTAATATTTTGAAACCGTGTGGTGTATGTATTTTTAGCATTAATTTATGTCCAAATTTTTCACAGATCGGTGAGTTCGAAGCGCAGACCTCGGCGAAAGGAAAGCAAGAAGTGGCTAAAGAATTGGCCAATGAAATCTCCATCGTCCAATATTCAATACAGTGTGCAATCAACACTCTAAGTGTTTCAATTTAATATATATGTTTTCAAGAAGCTATCTTCAAAGTTTTTTTTTCAATAAAATTTAAAATTCGATTTCGAAATGGAAAGCAATAAAGCAATATGGTTACTAGAAAAAAAACAAATTGTCCAAAAAATTATGATTAAGAAATAAAAAAAAATTCAAAGTACAAAATTTTTAATTGAAATTTTGAAATAAATGCTAAAACAAAAACTAAAAATTAAAAATTAATGAATACAAAGTACAAATTTTTAAAATTGTTGAACTAATTGCGTACATTTATAAATATTATAGAGACATTTTTATGGGAACTTTTCTTAAAATAATGTTTGAGATTCTAAAAATAAAGAATTATTAAACTTTTTGTTCCATGAATTCAAAAATTAATTAACGACCATGCGTTACTTCCACAAGACACACAGAAAGCTTAACTAAAACTTCTATTTTCGGCTAACTAATTTTCATTAGTACTTGACTCCGATCTTGCTACTTCGAATAAATTATGAAGAAGAAAAGCACGAAAGAAAATAGCGAAAGAAAACAAAAAAAGACGAAAAACAAAGGGTTTAAAGTAAGTAAAACACGTAATTTGGAATGCAAATCCACTCGAATTTCTCGCCCCTGTTTTGCACCATTTTAATATACTCAAGATTAGGCTTTCCGTCCGACCTTTTCCCCTCACCACAGCACAGCACAGCCCAGACCAGTAGTCAGCTGTAGAAAAAAAGCTGCGGGAGGGCAAAGCCAAAGACTTCAAAATAAACTGATTTTCGAGGGTTTAGAGGGGTTTTTCCGCTTATGCTAGAGATTGCTTCCGTATATTTGTTTTTGTGTAAACAATTGTATGTAAATCCACAATTATTTTAATTTTTTTTGTCTTTCTGGTGACATGGAATTTTCATACCCCTTTCATATGTTTACTGCTTCCACTTAAATTAGTTTTTGAATTTCGAATAATTATTTTGTCATTCAATGTCTTCAGTTTCACGCTCGAGCTATACATTTTTTGTCTAATAAACTAAATTAATTTTATTATTAAGAAAAACAAAATTTGCAAAAATATTTTGACGAAAATTTATTTTATTTTAGCGAAATGAGATTTGAAAGAGTAGAAGAGTAGGAACAGCGTAATGGATGAACGAATTGTTTTGAATGTTGGTGGAATCCGCCACGAAACCTATCAGGCTACGCTCAAAAAAATCCCTGCCACGAGACTTTCGCGTCTGACTCCAGCCCTAGCCAATTACGATTCACTCCTCAACGAATATTTCTTCGACAGGCACCCCGCCGTTTTTGAACAGGTTTTATTTTCTTTGTTTTAGATGTACGTATATATATATATAT
>SAUE01000207.1:16638-30393 GCA_009724625.1 Deladenus siricidicola
ATTTATTGCGTTTTACACGGTTTTGAGTGATTTTGAAGCGATTTGCAATGAAAAAATTTTCTCGAAAAAATCGAAAGTTGTACCTTGTTTTACACGGTTTTGAGTGATTTTAAAGCGATCTGCACTGAAAAAATGTCAACCCTCCTTTAATCATTGGGGGAAAGGGGACCTTAAATAGGTAGTGAACGGGGCATCAAGGTTAAAGGTTCTCGATTTTACACGGTTTTGAGTGATTTTGAAGCGATTTGCACTGAAAAAAATTTTCTCGAAAAAATCGAAAATTGTACCGCCTGTGGTTTTTTACGGATTTCTGAACTTCGGAGGTCCGAAAACCAACTTTTTTGGGATTTCCTGGCAAAACCAATGTCATATTCGTAGTCAGGGCGGAAAACTGGTCTAGAAAAAGTAAAAAGTTTCGGAATTCTGGGGGGGGTGGTGGTAAACTAGGATAATAAGTAAGACAGTTATATATATTTATATAAATATATAGACGTATGAAAGAAGAAAACTGATTTGACATCAGAAAGAATAGAAAAATTTAAATAAGCGAAAAATTTAATAATGAAAAAATTAAATAAGCGAGCGCGGCGATAGCCGCGCGAGCGCAAAATTTTGCTTAAATTTTGATCAAATCCAAGTTAAAAAAGTCATTTTTTTGTAGTTAAAAAGTAAGCAAATTTCGGAAAATTTTCGATTTTCGGCACTTTTTACCGAAAATCGAAAGAGATTTGAAATTCCGAAAATCGAAAACCGAAAATCGAAAGAAAAAAACGCCGAAAATCGAAAATTTTTACACCTTTTTTTGATGTGTAGTAACAAAAATAAATTCGAAATTCCGAAAATCAACAATTTTCTAAAAAAATTTTGAAAGAAAGAATTAGAACATTAAAATATCAGTAAATAACTTTATTTTGGGATACCGTTACAATTTTAAAATTGTATTTTAAATGCTAGAAAAATTGTTTAATTAAATTAAATATTAAAAATACATTATACATATTTGTTAGATACTAAACTATTACCGAACTGGCAAGCTCCATTACCCAACCTCCGTTTGTGGTCCATTATTCGAGGACGAGCTGGAGTATTGGGGATTAGATGCTAATCAGGTGGAGCCATGTTGTTGGATGACTTTTACCAATTGGAGGTTCATTTTTTAGACTTTTTGCACTTACTGGAAAATTACAATTTTCCGTCGAATATGTGTAGTCATAATATTTATTGTAAAGGGACACACAAGAGACGTTGGCGGTATTGGATCGGATAGATACAGAAAACTTCAAGGATGTGGACCCGCAGACTTTGGAAAGGCAACGGCTGAAAAAGTTTGGATGGGAAGATTACGATTGGAGGGAAAAGCCGTCTTTTTGGATTCGATGGAAGCCAAGGATTTGGTCTTTATTCGATGAACCATATTCTTCGACATTGGCCAAGGTTATAAATAAGTCTTTGACGTTTTATACTTACACGAAAAAATATTTTTGTTCTGCTACGAAGAGAAAAAATAAAAAAATAAATTTAGGCAATAGCTACCGTTAGCGTATGTTTCATAATAATTTCGATATTTTCGTTTTGCTTCAAGACACATCCAAGCTTTCGAGTAGCGATAATCTCAGCAAAGAATTATTCTCTTTCTCTGAATTCAACCATGATTCTGCCTTTGAATTTGGAAACTTTCGGCGAAAAATCGAAATACAAAACCGATCCACAATTGCAACAGCATAATCGACAACAACAAAAACATCACACATTTATTGATGTTGAGCGGATTTCTACGGAACCTCACACTATATTCCCACAAGTAATTTTTTACAGGTCGGCTTACTTATATGTATTGCAATACACATTAGCTTAAGAATGCGTATTGTGACAGTCCAAGGGCTTTTGTTTCTGCTGCAAAAAACGGAAATTTTTGATAAATGTTCAGATTGAATTCTTCTGTAACATCTGGTTCACTTTCGAGATTTTAATCCGTTTCTTCTGCTGTCCATCAAAGTCGGATTTTGTAAAAACACCCCTAAACATCATCGACATGGTGGCGACGATGAGTTTCTACGTTGACGCTATTCTTTTTAATTTACTCAACGAAGAAGCTCCGAAAGATGTAATAGAATTCCTCTCAATGATTCGAATTCTTAGATTGTTCAAGCTCACTCAACACCACCAGGGCCTTCAAATTCTCATCCACACGTTTCGCGCATCCGCGAAAGAACTCATGCTTCTGGTAAGCTGGTAACTGCCCGTTTTGGAAGCCTCAAAAAATTCACGAAAGTTTAGGTGTTTTTCCTCATTCTCGGCGTTGTAATATTTGCCACATTAATTTATTACGCTGAGAAAACGGAAACCAATCCCGATAACCAGTTTCACTCCATTCCGGTCGGCTTATGGTATTCGCTCATTACGATGACTACGGTTTGTAATTAATTTATAAGAGATTTTTTACTTACTTTTATTTATTTGTGTTTTACAGGTTGGCTATGGTGACATGACGCCACAGGTCAGTTACACAATTGTAGGTTATAAACCTTTTGTTATAATGTTTGCTTTAGACTATGATGGGCCGGATCGTTGGGAGTTTATGCGCTGTAATGGGAGTTCTCACAATTGCCCTTCCAGTATACTTGCTTTATCTCATTTTCAATCTTCTTAATCACTACTAAACGATGTTTAGGTGCCCGTTATAGTCAGCAATTTCACGACATTCTACTCTCATTCACAAGCTCGCGCTAAATTACCACGCAAACGTCGAAGAGTTTTGCCGCTTGAACAGGTACTTTTTGGAACAACTTACAGTATAACGAGTGATATACATATACATACACATATTTACAGGTGCGCCTACAAGTGAGGCGTCACGCCGAAGTCTTTGATGGTGCTTGTTCGATCAAGCATCGACGAAATGCCATTTCAAATGCACTCATTGAAAACACTGGTATGAATGTAGTCTCATAAAACGATTTTTTTTATAAATTCTGCAACCGAAAAACGTATTAAATTTGTTCCTCCTCCTCAACGGAATAAGTTAATGAACCAAATAGTAATGCTATTCTTTGATAAAAATCAAAACATTAATTAGAAAATTTTTGTATTATGTTTAAAAAGTGTTTTTTTTAAGAAATGGTACTTGAGACGAAGGATGGACTTATGGGAAATTATAAACCATCAATTCTAAATCGGAAAAAGTTGTCCACCATAATCGCCAACGCAAATGGAATTCATTTCGAAGAACAACAAGTAAGCTTTTTTCGCAAAAATTGAACATCGAGCAAGACTTTTTGGATTATAAGCATACATATTATAGGCATATATATACGTATAATTTTTATACTAAAATTATAGCTCTTAAATATACATTTGTTTTAAACGTAAAAAATAAATAATTTTTGTGGTAATTATCTTATGTGTTACCCGAATCACAAAAGAAAGAACATTTAAAGCACCGATTATTGTTTGTATTTTTAGTCAGATATCAATCACATTGTTATTACATAGTTCCAAGCCATCGTTGATAGCATTCAATGAAATATGCTAGAAAACCGGCAAAAACTGTCGCCTAAAAGAAATAAGTGTTTGTCAAATTATTTTGCCAAAGTTCAAAAAAATGTGACATTAAATTTACCAAGTGAAAAGGCCAAATGAGTGAGAAAACGGCGTGGACTATAGCGATGAAGGATATGAAGCAGGCTACCGCGTAGAAAAATGAGGCCATCGTTGTGTAGAATTTTTCCTGTTAATTGCAAAAAATAAAATAAATATTTTTCTTAATTTTTTGTTACCAAAACGGGAAAGTTGAATTGATAATAAGTATCAAACACGCCGAAAATAGAAAACAGCAAAAGCACTAATGTGGCCACAAAGAAGAATCCAACCACGCATACGATAATGAAAATTTGTCCAATTGAGTACCATTCACCAGTACAGTATCCGGCAAAATTATTTGGATAACAGTTTTGTGTTAGCATAAAGCACATAAATCCTGTTGCCTAAAATTATTAAAAATAGAATATGTACATATGTATGTGTAATATTTATAATAACTACCAATTTCTTACCAATTGTATGAGTTTCAGTTTGTTTGGTTTGTGATAGTAAAATTGACGGTCCAATTTTAACGGTGGTCGGCTATGACATATTCTTTTTGTGGGGTTTGGCATTGGTAAGACTATGGTGTTTTTGGACGCCGAGTTTGGCGTATTGTCGGGAATCCGTGGCGTATTGTTCATATTCGTTTGAGATACTTCTGATTCTGGGATTGTTGTGTTGTCTGGAAGGGGCGTAGGCGGTCCACTGTTCGTAGACTCTGGTTCATTCACTAAAAGAAAAACAAAAACATTGTGTGAAAACAAATTTTAGTTTCCATATAAATGGCAACAATTTTTTTAAATTTCCGTATAAATTGCATGTACTTTTCATAATCCGTTAATACAAACTTACTTTTGAAATTTGCTAATCCAATCTTTGCATATCCTCTTGAAGGTTAATTATGTGTATTGTGTAAGAATCAATAACGTGGCCCTGAAAAACGGGTCAAATATGTAAATTTAGCAATAAATTAGGTTCTACAACAAAATAGATTGAATATTATTTATTGAGTCATTCAGGGATCAAGAAATAAATATCGAAAAATAGGAATCAAATGGGAAACATGTAAGGTGTAAAATATTCACACATATTTTCTTTGCATTTTGTGTTCTTTTTTGTATTTTTGTCATTTGGGCTCGATGGAAAAAAGCAAAGGACAAAATAAAAAGAAAAAGACGTGTGTGTACACCACTTTTCCAAATTCCTAAAATTATTAGTCATCTGCACAAACAGTCGAAAATGATTCGTTTTGGCCTTTACTTTTTATGCTTATTATCTTGCCATTAATTGTGCAACCTCAGCTGAGAAAAGCAGAAAAAAGGTCTAATTTCAACTTTCTAAAAAATATTTAAATTATGACCTCTTAATGTAAATAATGCTTATAATAATTTAAAATATCAAATTTATAACGCAAAATGATACTTTGAAAAGCCTCACGGACATCACTGGTCTAAAGTACATGACTATTTTAGAAGTTACTGTATTGCATATAAAGTGCATACTTTTCGGTTAAATTATTTAAAAAATTCGATATGCTAAAAGTGAATTTACTATTTGAATAAGTTTGTTTAATAGCATGAAATGAAATATAAGTACGTAAAAAGAAAATAACTGCAAAGTAAATATTATCGATATGAGACGACGGGTTTGATAGCTATATATTGATAACATCACTACGTTCGCAAAAAGAAAAATGAAAAGAAAGCCATTTTTGTTTGTTGAATTTTTATTATTTTTGTTGAATGTATTATTTGTATTTTTGTGTGAAAAGAGTTAGCATGTTTTATGAAAACGCATAAAATGTTTGCTAACAATAAAAGTACGATATTTTAACGACAGTACTACGGAATTAAATAAACTAGACCATTATTCAATAGGCCTGGTTGCGAATAAATGTTGGAACGATTTAACTATACATAATAGCCCTAACTTATAAATTGTTAGTACTATAAAAAAATTTTAGCAAAAAAATTTAGTTTCCATGGGATTTCAAAATGAACTCATCGTAATTTTACATGAATTTACATCAGTTGGCTTGATAATAAAAATAGAAATGTTTTAATAAATTTGAAAAATGCATATTTTAGATGTCGAATGAGCAGCGATGACGATAAATTATAAATCTTGCCACGTTCTTAGAATTTAACCGTATCCCGATAAAAGTATTGTTAAAGTGTAAATAAGAATTTAATAAAAAATTTAATTATAATTTATTGGACAAGTATAAATTCAGGATTTACGTATAATAATAACAAAATGAACAGTGCAAAATTTTAAAAGTTTAAAACGTTAAAATAACAAAAAATACAAATTGAGTAATTATTTTAGTTTGAATAATTATAAAATATATATAATATAAAAAATGAGCAAAACTTATGTGTATGGCAATAAATTGGGGTTATGCAGAATTCATTATTTTAATTGTAAAAATAAATTATTTCCTTGTTAATAATACGAAAAATAGTAGAATATGCTGTCAAAAACACTCAAAATTTATTTAAAAATTCCATAATATAAAAATTTGCTATAATTCGAGATTAAAAATACGAAATTGTCGAGATGAATATTTAGCGATATTTTCATCAGTCATTTGGTTTGGAAATAATTTCTATTCTCCATTCTCTTGTATATGATGCATCTTTCCTCTTAATTAATTGGGCGGCAAAGCTTCAGATTCCAAATTTTCTATGGCTTGAAACATTCAGCTACTTTCGCAAAGTAAAACTTCACATTGATCAATACTTTTCGATATCGAATTTTCCATGGCGTTATCTCGAGAATTTTTCACATACTTTTTTATTTGCGCATTTCGGACCCTATTTACGAAGGAATATCCATTTTCAATCACCACTAGCTTTTTTGGTTGGTTTTGTTCAAATATTACTTCAAAATGAAAAATCCCACAATATTTATCTGAATTTCAATTTCTCACCAATTTGGAATAAAATTATACAGCTTCAGATGTAGACCTAAAGCTGGCATGGCAAACCGACTGGGATAAGCAAATCGTTTATTTTCAAGTTAACGTTGAGTCAAGTAACCGCGGAATTTTACCAAATGATGTGCTCATCGGGTTTTCAGACCATGGCGAGATTGTCGGTAGCGATTTTTGTATGTACCGAAAATCTGCCACAGGCAAAGAAAAAATGGTAAACTTCAATTTAAAAGTTAGGCTCAAAAATTGAATTCGTAAAACATCATACATAATCATACGAAAATCAACATACTCAGAATGCTCTATGAAAAATTGATTTAGTACGACGGTTGGATCGATCAGAAAGGGTTGCTTCATGCGGACCTTCACTCCGACTGCAAACTTTACAAGACGAAAAATACAATGGGCAAGAATATATTCTACTTCAGCAGAAAATTTCTTACATGTGATCCGCGAGATTACGCATTTGAAGTTGGACTTAAAATATTTTTAGTTGGACTTACAAATATTTTTTTGCAATCTCGTTGTTTCTCAGATCGGTACAACAAACGTGTTATTGGCAATTGGCTTCAACCCCATTGTATATTTAAACGATTCGAGTGAGATGAGCGGTGTATTTCATACCTTCCGATTCACTCAAGTACTTCAACGATTAGATCACGAAGCGACTTCCCCGAAACGGGGCAGAAAGTATAGCGAATTAGAAATACGAACTCAAAATGTTGAAATACCTCCAGAGGTGACAACTTATTGGTGTGTGGGCATCGAATTATCTCCGGAACTGCAAAAGAAAAAGCATCATGCAGTTCGGGTATTCATCAAATTATATTGTTATACAAGCACAGTGTTTCCAAATTTTGGCTAAAGTTAAATTTCGACTTTCCCTCGCTTTTCTGGATTGCCCGTGTATCCCATCAACAAGGGCAATCGATATGTCATCGGATAGCCCATTAAAAATTATGTTGATCTGTGTAATCAAAGATTCCCAAAACCTAAATATCGCAGTGCTATCTACGATTGAAAAAAGCGCGGGAAAGTCGAAATTTAACTTTAGCCAAAATTTGGAAACAATGTACAAGCACAAGCATACATAATATTTCATTATTTAGTATGAGGCAATTATCACAAAAGGCATGGAGAACGTCGTGCATCACTTTGAAGTATTCCACTGCCAGAAACCCATTAAGCCTTTCAATTCCTCCTGTGTTGATGATCATGCAAAACCAGTGGATGCGCGAACTTGTTCAAAAGTGATTGCCGCCTGGGCGATGGGAGCTGGTGTAATACTCCTTTATCCACTTAAAATTATCTAGAAAAAGTTACTGGAAAAAGTCCATTATCTAAACTTTTCTCGAAAGGCGATATGTAAAATGAGAAAAATGTTCTTTTCATCGAAGTTTTTTTTAGAACCAAAATTTATATCGTGGAATTTTCCATGTTTAAAACATATAAATTATGTATGTTTTTTAGCCAGTGGTTTATCCAGAAGAGGCTGGGATGCCTCTGGGCGGTAAGGACTTTATTCCATATCTGATGGTCGAAATACACTACAACAACCCCGAAAAGAAAGCCGGCCTCATAGACAGTTCTGGTATACGTATAACGTACACGGATAAACTTCGAAAATACGATGCCGGCATCATCGAACTTGGGCTAATTTACTCGGACGCCAACAGTGTTCCACCCAAGCAGCTAGAATTTCCAATGACATCCTATTGCGTTGCAGATTGTACAAGAAAGGTTGTTTCAGTCGAAATACATTACAAAAGCTAACAGTTCTTTATCAAATAATGCCTTATATTTAGTTCCCAAAAGAAGGCATAAATGTGTTCGCAACACAATTGCACGCACATTTAGCAGGCCGAAAATTGTTCACATCGCAATTCCGTAATGGGTTGAAAATTGGTGAGCTGAACAGGGACAATCATTACTCTCCGCACTGGCAGCACATTCAACGACTTCGAAATCACATTAAAGTTTTACCGGTAATTGTGTAAATCATCCTACACCAATATATAAAATACTGAATAAAAAAAGAGGTTAAAAAGTTTTTTACAGTCTAAATTTCAAACTGTATGTAATAAAATTGCGAATTTTATTGAAAAGCAAAAATTGCACGAAAAATTTGTGAAGCAAAATAAATCATCCATTTTTTCAGCAGTCAAAATTTATTCACCTTGGCCTATTTTAAAAATTTATTGGCCTTTGGTTATTTTTTTTGCGCGAGTTTTTTTTATCTATAAACACCCATATCAATTTAAGGGCGATGTGTTAGCAACTACTTGCGTATACGAAACCATGAACAAAACGGAGTGGACGTGGGGTGGATATGGAATTGAGGTATCATTGGATATGGAATTGAGGTATCATTTATTACCTCCGATATGAACTTTGACAATTGTAGGATGAAATGTGCGTAAATTACATTCATTACTATCCTGCATCGGAAGTGGAAGTGTGTAAAAGCGCTGTGGACAATTCCACACTTCATTCATTCTTCAAGAAGCTGTTCGTTCCTTTTAACACATCTGGTTGAAAGCAGTACTGTAACCTGAATCTGTTTTGCATCAGCAAGAATGTACAACCACGTGCAAAAGTATGTGGATGTAAAATACATTTTCTCGAATTCAAAAAGAAGTCTTAGCCCACCGGCTTCCAGCCCAAAAAGCCGATTTCAATGTAAAGCAAAAAAAACGATCCCTGCGGATGCAAATTGGATCTGCTGATGCATTTCGGATGAAAATTACAGCACTGATTGGAAGATTATATGTAACAATCTTACAGAGGTGTGACGAACAAAAAGTTGAAAATTCATGAAAAATATTTGGCCATTAACTGGACGCCCGCAAAATTGAGTATGCTGAGAGAACTTTACCACGTTGGTCCTTTGAATGTGGCTTGCCTCGATCCTTCCGGAGAGCTGTTCAAGGTAAAATTGTTTTTGGATTCGAATTCTAATACCGAAGGAAAATTTCGTCAAAACAAAAAGTAAAAAATAAGTATGAATAAGAGTTGTATACAGTGCTTTGACTTGACTCCGACCCATTTTTTGTTTTTCAAAATTCAATAAAAACTCGCTCATTTTTTCACCAATTTTTTTAATGAAAACCGCATCAAAAAACCAAGAATATTTCGAAAGAATTTTCATTTTTTGTGAAAAACTCGAGTTTTTATAAAGCTGTGAAAATGAGGTGACTCCGGAGTCAAGTCAAAGCACTGGTTGTATAATATATTCATATTCAAAATTCTAGAATCATCCGACTGGCTGGCAGAAAGTAAAGCGCCCAGAAACATTATCTGGGATATATACAAGAACGAGATCAGTTGATGAATGTTTTGCAATAAACCATTGATTTGTTTGCAGTATTTGTTAATTATTAAAGTATAATTAAAAAATTGTAATTTATTAAAAAAATTCTACACCGAGTTAATTATGCGTATAAAGAGAAGAGCATTAAAAAGATAAAAGAGCATTAAAAAGAAATTAAGTAATTATTCACTTTGGTAGATTATTTCAAGGCTGTAGAAAAATACAGGACATCAAATATTATCACGATTGGGATTCCATAGCAATTTGCCAAAAAAGATCATAGAATTTCAACAAAGTATCATTTTCTCGAAAAATAAAATTCCATAAAATGTTTTTTTTCGTCAGTTATGTTTTCGTCAGTAACACGCATATCAAAATACAATAGGCGGATAAATGAATCAGTGATGTGTGGAATGCGGGAGTTTTATGTTATCAGAATTGCGGTTTTCGTCAATTTTGCTCAATTTTTTGAAAATTTCTATGCGATTTAAAACAACATAACTTCAGCAATTTTTACTTTTTGGAAAGTTTTAAAATTAAAAATATCGAGAAATTTTATGTTGTTTTTTTTCATAAATAAAACAGATTTATATAAAAAATACTTCAAATTCCAACTTCCGAGATTTTTTGAGTACGGAATATGAAATTTTTCTTGTAATACATATTATCAATTTTGCATAACCGCACATCAAATTCAAAAATCTATTATTTATATTAAAATCGTATACATTGTGGGCCCTTCCCGCAGCTCCCCTCAATCCGGTACGAAGTCCCTCTCGTGATGTCCCTAGCAAATACACATTATGCTAATATAAGATGCGTACTGTATCAATCACACACAATATCACATTGCTAAGCGCAATTCAATTTATCACTTTCTGAGAAAGAGTCTTAAAAAACGAAAATAAAAAAAATCGTATTAGATAAAAATTGAAAGAATCTATGCAAAATTAGAGTTAAAACTTACGGCACTGATACTCAATGGAATATCGCAATATTTACGAAACACCGAATAAGACCTAATTTTCATTATAAAAATAAATATTTTAACTAAAATATTTTTAATATTCATTTTTTAATATCTGGCATGTAAAAATAGTAGAGTAAACAGGGGGGAGTTTCCTCCTCTAAAACAAAATAAAAAATATTATTTTTCAACCAAAAATTGTTCAAACCACCTTTAAAAAATTCCTGGATACGCCACTGAAGAATAAAATCTATAACAAAAATTATAAGCGAAATTTATTGACTAAGAAGTGAAGAATGGAAAATACAAAAAGAAATCTGGTATGTTTCTAAAAATTCAAATTTTCTAAAGACATTTATAAATCGTTATTAAGTATTAAGAGCGTGTCAATACATATACTTGATCAATAAAATACAATGTACAAACCACATTCAGAAAAAAAGAAAACATAATAGCAGTGACGTATCTAAAATTTCGAAATGAGGGGGGGGGAAACATTCATCAAATTTTGTTCATCAAATTTTGAAATTTCAGTTTTTACCTCCGATCTACTTAAAAAATCTGAAAAATTTTCTCAATAAAGAATTTCCTCAATTAAAACGTATCAGTAAATATCCTCACAGTCGTCATATTTTCGATCCCAATATCTGCCAGTGAAGCTCCATTGGTTTTCGCGTCCGAAATGGTCCTTCGGTACCGCGACGAACCATCTAGAAAAGAATAAAATTTTATTTTTGAATATAATAAATTCTCGAGAAAATTATTCAAGCAAAATATACTTTGGCGATCTTTTCGGGCACTTTTTCGAAGCGACTCGTTGTTTTTCCTCGAGATGTTTCTTTTGGTTAGCTGCCAATTCTAAAATAATTGAATAATTCAAAAAAGCCTCTACAAAACAATCCCAATATTTTCTGAAAATTTCGTTCTGACCACCGTTTGTTTGAAAATAAATACATAGTGCGAAATGGCCAGAATTTTCAAATGCCCATAGACTAAAATTTTAAAGTAGAAATAACCATTCCACAAATGTGAAGAAATTCTGCATTAGTAGTTTTTTTTTCTTAATCTGTGGATCATAAATTTTGGTTGCCTTAATCCGTCTTTGATCACTTTTTGAATTCCGTTGATTTGGGAGACAACCCCCATGCAGCGAGATGGGATGATTACCCCCTCCCGCCAATCTGTGTATGATTAAAAACGATCATATAATTTAGAAGAAAAAATTCAAATTCAAACCGAATTCTCCATTTTCCATGTGTCTAATGTCCGGTCTCCATCGTGAATCCGTTCTCGGCAAAATTGAAGCATTCGCTGGCATTTCATTCAATTGCATAGCAAGATAAGAGAAGTCGTAATACTACATAGAAATTAGTTTTTGTAATAAAGTAAATCAGCTACATTATTTAAAATTTTTTCAAGTATTTATTTACAAAAAATACCTCTTCACTATTCCCTGGCATTGCAAATTTGCGCCAAAGTGTTTTCGATTCTCTTATAAGGACAAAAGCGTTGTCGTCGATCTGTTGGCGAAATTCTTTTTCGATTAAAGGAAAGCATTTTTCAAAGGCATGCGGCTGGCAACTCGCCAAATAGGTACAAAAATTGCCATAAATTGACCGAACCCGCTTCTTGCTAAATGTAAGCTATTCAATAAATGACAATTAACAAATTTCACGAACATAAGTTTGCAAAACATACTCCTGTACGACTTCTCCGCTAACCAAAAATTCGGGTTTACTATTACTGCCAGCGCCTTTGAAATTCAGTCGAAATTCTCGGTGTGAACTGTGACACTTCACGACCATCGTTCCGCTCTAAAACTTTAGTATTTCTATAGTAGGAGGTATCATTCTTATGTATAAAACGATAAACAAACCAGTGTCATATACATTTGGCCCATAATGATGTTGTAAATGTTGAAATTTACGGCCTTCCAAGTGTACGATTCATTTAGCCTAAAAACAGAACTTTTCCAAATTGTAGATATTTTTGCGCCTTCAACGAACTTGGGAAATTTTATGGTGAAATTGGCGTGCGGTTCACACTCAAGGGATCGACCCCAAAATCGCAATTTCGGTGCCACGTTCCCATACAATTCATAATCGCCGTTAAGCGCGGAGACGTGAAAAGCAGACACCGGAGGATGGTGGGACACCTGCTCAGAGACGAATCGAAATCCCATGTCAGGTCTAGAATACAGCTTTGAAAAATCAAAAAATACCAAAATGTATTAAATAAAAAAATATATAAATGTTCAAAAACAAATAAATACAAAAAATGGATATGTGTAAATCATAAAAAGTCTGAATTTTTCTTAAAAAACAAACTTTTCAAGTTCGTAGGTTTCAAGCAACAACGGATTGAATGGCTTCGACAAGCGCAAGCTTGCCAACGTAGAAGCCGCAAATGCTCCAACACGCTAAATAAATAAATAAAAACTTTTCCTTGGCAAATTTAAAAAAAAGCTCAAACCTCTAAGCGGTCGCAAGGGTCATTGAGAGAAACGGCTTCACTCAATAAATGTATATTTTCCGTGTACTCGGCTAGTCGCTGAATAAAGCTTAGCGGCTCATTGAATACAATCGGCGTTGTCAGTCGGAACAAATCCTGAAATTTGATACATAATTTTAAAACCGCACGTAGAAGCATGGAAGAAAAATTACCTTGCCAATAGCATTCTTTATAATGTTCCAAATCGATTGCTGATCTTTTGGAACTCTTTTCGAAGGCAAAACGGAGCGTGTAGTAAAGGGGAAACTATTATGGATACAGTCTTCTACGGTTACGTCATTAGTTGCTGTCATTTCCCCTAAAATTTAAATCGATAATAAAGTTAATAGAGTACTCATGCAGTGTATGACGTATAAAATGATTATTTCTGGTCAGTTTCGTGAAATTTCATCGATGTATGAAAAAGTTATGGAAAAAAAACAAGTGCGTCTATCTTTTTGAACAGGACTG